>PVKA01012390.1:0-57970 GCA_004027165.1 Ctenomys sociabilis
TTATTATTATTATTATTATTATTATTATTATTATTATTATTATTTTATATTTAGGATAGGGTGAACAGGTTGCACAGGGTCTCACTGCATAGATCAGACTTGTAGTGATCCTCCTGTTTACAGCTTCCTACGCGCTGGGATTATAGGCACATACCACCAAACCTAGTCTCAATTGCCTTCTCAGCATGTCCAGGGAGAGGGGTAGAGCTGTCAAGGCAGGTCCTGGGATCAAACTCCTAGCCCCTGTATCTGCCTAAGCAGGCACTTTAGTCTGCTGAGCTATTTGGCCAACCCTACTCTTGAGTTTTCTAAATGCACAGTGGTCTGATCAAAAAAATGGAACAGAATTTGAAGCAGTTCCAAAAACACATGAAGTACTTAAATTAAGCACACTATAAATGTATAAATGGCTATGTTTTCTTTAAATGAACTGGTAAAATGATGCCAACAGACTAACATTCAGTAGACTTATCAGTCTATTAGAACTCATTAGAACACCTAGGAAGCCCTATATTCAAAAGCTTTATAGGTAAGTCCCAAATCAAATTTAATAAACTGTTTCATTAACCTGTAGGAGGCAAAATAAAGTAAAGCAAAGGAATGTAAATAGAAAACAAGTAGAAAGGAGATAGAAGTGCCTGATTACGCCTTTATATGTAAAAAAATAAATACATATAAAGGATCTAAATACACTGAATAAGAGAATTTTTAAAAATTCAACTACAAAGGCAAGTAGAATGTAAATGGAAAGGATGGGAAAAGTTATACCACACAGCCTGACTGAAAAAGAGGTTTTCCTATTAGTATCCAACTAAAATAGAATCCAGGGCAAAGAAATTTAGCAAACAGAGAGACATTGCATGACAGTAAAAGGCCAAATCCTACATGTGTACATGTTGACAAGAGAGCTGCAAGACATATGAAACCAAGACTTAGAGAAAGAAAAGAGAAATAGGCAAACCCACAATTATAGTGCAGGGTCTCACTGCCCTTGTCTCAACAATTATTATGAAAACTAATGAAAAATTGGCAAGGATATAAAACAACACAACAATATTATGAACTTACAGAATGCAATCTACATTTACATTGCACTCAACCCAATAACAGAACACATAATCTTCCCAAGTTCTTATGGAGCATACATCAATGTTGACCATATTGAAAACCATAAAATAAACTTCAACAAACTTTAAAGAATTAGGATCATAAATAACATCCTTTGTTGCCACAATGGAATCCAACTAGAAATCAATAGAAAAACATAAGCAGAAATTCTCTAAATACTTCAAAACCAAACAATACACTCCTAAATGCCCACAGAACAAAGAGGAACTGTCATAGGAAATAAAAAATGCTAGGTGAATATCAAAATATAGCATCAGATGTGATTATACACAGCTAAAAAAGGTGCTTAAAAATTAATAGTACTAAGTACATGTGCTGAGAACAAGGAAAAGTTTCAGATCAATACTATAACCTCTCACCTCGACAACTTAGCAAAAGAAGAAAACAATGAAAGCGAAAAAGGTCAACAATGAAAATAACAAAAATAGAAATCAATGAAATTTAAAAAATAAGGAAAATCAATCAAACAAAGAACCAATTCTTAAAAGGAGGAATAAAATTAACAAAGCTCTAAACTAACAAAGGAAAAGGAAAGAGAAGACTCTGTCAATATCAGAAATTAAACATGGACTATCACTAGAGAGCCTGAAGACATAAAGTCAGTAGGGTAACGCTGTGCAAAAGTTTAGACACATGAATTTGAGCAAGTAGATGAAAAGGCTGATACTTCAAAAATACAAATGATTTTCTCACCCAATATCTACCAAGAAATCTGAATGGCCTATAATGATTGAAGAAATCATATTCACAATTTACAAACTACAAAAGGAAATGTCCAGGCCTTGGTGGTTTTCCTGAAAACTTCTGTCAAATATTTAAGAATCAATATTATTTCTATAAAAAAGAAAGAAAAACAGGGTGGGAAGGGAGTCTTCCAAGCTAGTTTCATGGAACTAGAATTATCTTTATATTAAAACAAAAACAGTAGAAAAAATGGAGGGATGGAGGAAGGGAGCAGGGAGAGAAGGAAGGAGAAGAAGGGAAGTAGGAGGGAAGAGGGAAAGAGAAAAACCACAGAACATTATTCTTAGTAAATCTTGATTTCCAATTCCCTAGCACAACATTAACAAATAGGATTCAGCAATATATAAGAGAAAGTTGCACACGAAGGCCAGGTGAGTTTTCTTTCAAGGATGCAGAACAACTTCAGTGTTTAAAAATAAACACAGCCCTTTTTTAGACAGCTTTCAAAGAACAAAAGAATCATATGTTCATACAAATGGAAACTGCTATAAATTTAAATGATACATGAAAAAGTAGTTATTATGTAATTGTAGTAAAAAGACCTGTGATAAATATGATTGAATGTTACAGAAGAAAGAATGTAGAAATAGATTGACATGTATAGAATGAAGTGATCATTTCTAAAATTTATTTATTTATTTATTTATTTATTTATTTATTTATTTATTTATTTGGAACCAGGTCTCACAAGGTGTGCAGAACCCCAGAATTGAATTAGGAGTACCTGGGACTGAACCCAGGTTGTTGTTCTTGCCAAGCAGGCACTTAGACCACTGAGCCATCTCCCCATCCCTAAGCCAAGCAGTCTTTGACAAAGGTACAGCAGCAATCCAGCAGAAGAATGGTTAAATTTTCAACAACTGGTGCTGGAACAATTTAACATACATGGCCCAAGGGGGAAAAATAGTCTAAAGCCTCATATTTAATACAAAAATTAACTCAAAATAGATCAAAGTAGAAACAAAATTTGAAGGAGAAACTAGAAACCTGGGGCTGAGGCCAGATTACCCCCAAAACAATAATAAAACAGACATTTGATTTGGCACTAAATGCACAATGCATAAAAGGAAAAAAAAATAATAAATTGGCCTTTATCAAAGTGCAGAACTTGCTCTGCTACAGGTCCTGCCTATTCAGACCTGGGAAAGATATGCTGTGGAGCAGACAAAAAATGTTTCACACAACATAGCCAACCATGATCTAATATCTACATTATACAACAGACTCTCAAAATTCAACAGACAAAGAAATATCCCAGTTAGAGACTGGGCAAGAGATATGAAGAGACATAACCTAGGAGGGTGTATAGATGGCAAATAATTACAGGAAAAGATGTTGAACATCATTAGCCATTAGAAGATGCAAATTAAAACCACAATGAGACATCACCATGTACCTGTCACAATGGCTAGGGGGAAAAGGAGGGACACCTCCAAGCGTTGGCAGTGACGCCAAGAATCGGAGAATCTCACACATTGTTGATAAGAAGGTTAAATGAAAGGTACATCCACTCTCGAAAATGGTGTGACAGTTTCTTAAAATAAAAAGAAACGTTACTATCACATTCCCAGACATTCATTTCCCAGAAATGAATACTTGTGTTGATACATACACCTATAGGTGAATGTTTGTAGCAGTGGCCTTCAAAACAGATAGCGAGAAGTCTTTTAATAGGAAGTTGATTAAATGGCTGTGGTCCAACCATTCCATAGATAAAATCAACAAATGAATGCAGCTACAACTTGGATGAATCTCCAACAATTTATGGTGAGTGCAAGGGGAAAAAAAGCCAAACTCAAGAAGTTGCACATTATATGGTTCCATTTATAGAGCATATATGTACACATTTTACAGAAATGAGGAACAGAACACCTATCATTTGCAGGAATGAAGACAGGCACTGGAAGGAAGTGAATGTAGTTACATGAAGGCGTTTGGTGGATCCTCGAGGAAAGCTAAGTATTTTGCATCTTGACACATCAAAATCACCAAAGTCGGGTACACCAAACTTCCCTGGTTGCTGGTAGGATGCTATGGTTGTGCTCAAGGCAACTGAGTAGAGCTCTACAAGGGAATGTGATTAGGATTAGTGTTATGAAGTACTGGAGACTGAACTCAGGATCTCCTTCGCTCATCCCCAATGACATTATTATCATTATTATTACTTATTATTATTATTATTATCATTACTTGAGACAGGGTTTTACTAAGTCACTCCATTGCCTATTCTGGACTTGAACTTGCAATTCTCCTATGTCAGCCTCTCAGAATACTGGAAATCCCGAAAGGTGTGCCACCTGGCCTGGCTTCTTTGTCTTGCAGTAACATGTGATTCTACAATGATCTCGAAATGATGAAAAGTTGACTTAGTCAAAATCAAAATCGCTGTGGACTGTTTGCTGTGAGGGTCTTAAAGAAGCTGGCCTGGAGAATGTGAGGAGGGGTGTAAGTCCCCTCCTCTGCTGTGACAAGTCACGCCATGTGAATCAAGCTTCTCACTTCTGGACCTCAGGGACCTCATTTGTTCAACGAGGTGGCTGTGTAGATACCCTCTTCATGCTTTCCTATTTCTTGAAGGGCTGTGTAGATGGGCAACATGACAACATGAATCCCAAGGTGGCCCTAAGTGCAAGGTACCCCTCAGCATCTCCTCCATGACCTCTTCAGAGAAGCCATGAACACCTCAGAGAGTCAAAATCAGATCACCTAGGGTTGAGCTCCTGAGTGGACCAGGTAGAACCCTAGGCTTGTCACACCCATCATGTCACTCAGATCAATCAGCAAGTTGTAGGTAATTTTATTATCATTTTCAGTGAGGAAACTGGGTCTTGAAGAGATTGTGTTACTTTGCTGTGAATTTGTACACATTGGTGAGTACGAACCATGGATTAAAAACTCAATATGTCATTTGCCAGCAGAATGGCAAACTACTAAACCTCTCGAAGCCTGTTTCCTTGTTTATAAAACAGAATGAAATAGTATCTGTTCTCTTATGGAGATTAGTTGGAATTATGCATATGAAGTCTTAGCTCAAACCTGGAATACGACAAGCATTCAAAACTGTATGGGGACCATCACCATCGCCATCAGCATTGCCATCGTCACCACTGTTCCAGCTGCCAACTGGCAGGCAGCTTCAACCTGGACACTCTGAGTTCAGTCCCCATTCAAGACTCTCACCAACATAAGCTGCAGGACTCTCTCTGGGCGACCTCACAAAGCCTCTTCTCATAAGAAACAAAAGGAGAAGGAAGGAAAGAATAACACCTCTGGGTAGCTCAGCTGCCAGCAGCCTTCCCACCACCTAGGCAAAGGGGACGTTCCCACCCAGGTCAGCAGCCACGTCTCCCATTCTCTTCCCCAGCTCCCTGGTCCTCACCCTCACCACAGACCACACACTTAGTTCCCAGGTGAGGGAAAGGAGGGCAAAGTGGAGAGACTGCTGCAGGCTACACAGCAGATCGGAAAGGAAATCCAAGGTAGACCTGTTTTTGTCACTCTTCTCTTCTGTGTCAACAACTCTTCCAGAAGCTGGTTTCTCCCAGTCTGGCCATCTGGAGCATTAGGTGGCCCTGGTATCCATGACACATTGGGGAATCAAGGAAAGGGAAATGGGTGAATATCACTGCAGACAGGATATTGAGAAAGCCTTGATTTTTTTTGGGGGGGGGTCCTGAATGAACAGAGAAAGTTCGTGGGTGGATGGAACAGAGAAAATGGCACCAGCATAGCACAACTTGAGAAAACTGCAGAGTGGCAGAATGGGGAGGTGTATACTCTTCCAAGAGAACCAACAAACCTGGTCCTGGATTTGAGTCCCTCCCTCCTAATATGGAATCCTGACCTGGACAAGGCTCTTTCTGTCAACCTCCCCATGTATAGAAGGGGACACTGACATTCCTAAGGTGGTTTCCTTTTGTGGTTGTGAGACAAAGAAAGCACAGTCAGATCTGTAGTTCTAATCACAATTGTAGATGGAGATCCAGGTAGAGGCCCTGGTAGCAGTGGGAAGCACCAGGAGATAAGGTTGGAGGGCCTTGGTGACTGGGATGAACTTAAGATGGGACCCTCTAGGCACTGAGATAGGAAAAGGCTCTCTCTAGGCAGGGCCAGCTCAACTCATGCCAGTAAACACGAGTATTAGGTCAAACACCATGACCTGCAAGGTCATGCATAGGTTCTTCCAGCAAGCTGAGCTCCAGAGTCTCTTCTGCCTCAGCCCTTGTGGCACACACAGCATGAACATCAGTCCCTGGGAAGCACTGTACCCCCATACTCATGCCTGCACACCCCACATCCCCCAAAGTTCCCCTTTTGCACCTGCAAATAAGAATAAAAACACACACCTTTGCAAGGCATTTGAATAGACTCAGGACACTGCAGAATTCTGTCTCAGTGGGAGAGATAAATCTTCTAGGAGCAGAGACATCAGGACCTTTGGTAGCAGGTGTCTGCTGGTGCTGGCCCTCCAGTACTTCTCCTGGGGCCCCCACTCAGCTGGGTCTCAAAGGGGATTAGGCTGCAAAGAAGGCAAAGGGCTGCTCAGGCTTAACTGAGCTCATAGGCTGGTACTCTCTCCCCATATCTTCTAATTAATAGTCAGGATTAACAGCTGCTGCTGCTGGGCCTAAGCCATCTAATCACAGCCGCACAGGCTCCTGGGTGCTCAGCATCTCTGTGTGCTGCTGCTCCCCCAACTCTTAGAGAAATGCATTGTGAAATTAAAACAACACAAACATAAGAAACCTAGCCCCTTCCCCAGGCCTAAGCCCTCCTGGGACTGAAACTGTGCCTGCCTACCTCATGTCTGAGATGAAAGCAGACATTCCTATTTCGCCAGAGCCCCTCTGGGTGGGAGTGCTTCTTGAAGCTACCTTGAGAAAGAACAGGGTGCCTACCTATCATGTCATACCCCAGGCGGGACACATCAGCGAACAGCAGACCAGCTGTATAATAACATGGTTGTAATGGCTGACATTTGCAAAGTCTTTATTAGGTGCCAGGAGTGATTCCATTATACAAAACACCTAATCTCATATGCATAAAAAGCCTAAGAATATGCATCACAAATGCCCCACCCCAGGCCAAGTCAGGAAACTAGCACCGAGAGGCTTTACCTGAGCAGTCACACCATTGGTGAGACATGGACTAGTTTGCACCCTCACGCCCCAGTGTTCTCACCCAGTATCCCACTGTGCTTCTATAGAAATGGAAGCCAAGACCCCAGACACGGTCTTTCAGCCTTCTCTTCTCAGGCAGCCTCAGGCACGTATAAGCCCAGGGCCCCCAGAGCACACGGAGGGCCTCTCCACTTGTCGCTTCAGCAGAGCCCGGAGTGCGACCCAGGGCACTACTGCTTCTCTGAAAGCTGGGGTGCAGAAGAAGTGAGAACATCATGACCCCAGTAGGAAACCATCATGGCATGGCCAGTGCCCCAAGAAGGCTCCTGGGCCTGCAGGAGCCCCGGAGATCCTGACTGGGCCTTTGCTCCTCCTTCCAGGGTCCTGACCATCACACTTCAGACACCTCGGTTGTTTTTGCTGGACTCCACCTTTCTTGACTCTTCTGCCATGGCTGATCTCCTTCCTTTCATTTGTGTTCCCTCTGCCAACATATAAAGACCACTTCACATAAGCTAGACTCTGCTTAGGGCTGATGGTAAAAAGATAAGCCAGTTCTGGTCCCCAGTTGATAGCCTAGCTGAAAGCTCCAATTGTCCTCATGATTTTCTTCCTACCTGGTGTGTCTCAGGGCCTGCACTGTGCCCCTGCTCAGAGGAGGGTTCCCTGTTTCTCCTGTGGCACTTTTCATTTCTCGAGGGAGAGCTGTTTCTTCAGGCCCTGCTCCGGCCCAGCAGCAGGTGCTCAGAGGGCTGAGTCACACTCCGTGTGTAGCTGCACGCCGTGGGGCCAGCCTGAGGAGCCAATCGGAGGTAAGCTGTCAGCTGCCAGTATGAATCCATGAAGTTCTGAGGGCAAAAGGAAACATAGAAGGATCTGACTCCGCTAGAAGAGGTCTAGCAATCCACGTCCTGGCACAGGGAGGCCAGCTCTGAGAGCGCTCCCAGGGATTCCTCCTCTCACTGGTTCTTTCTTCACTTCTCTCCTTCAGCCCTCATCTTAAAGAAAACAAAGCCCATCATGGAAAGGCCTATGTGGCTAAGAACTGACAAACCTGGACCAGCAGGAAGGACCTGACCTGCAGGAACTTGTCACCAGACCCTGCCCCTCCAGTCTGCCACGAGAGGCTGGAACCTGAGGCAGACCCTGAGCCAGGGGCACTCAGCTGAGTTGAGCCCAGATTCCTGCCTTACAACAACTGTGGAAAAATAAACGTGTGATTTTAAGTTGCTATACTTATGTTGGTTCATTATGTGGTGATAGGTAACACACTAGTTGAGTGATAATAGGCAACTTTTTGGATTGTTTTATTATAGAAATACTTCAAACACATTAAAAATTTGGGAACATAATGGACAGTTCTAATCCACATCCATAGAATCCATCAACCTGAGATCAAACATATTTAAAAGACTGGACCAGCCCAGTAGCTTAGCAGATTAAAATGCGTGCTTAGGCAGACACAAGAACCGGGGTTCAATCACTGGGGTGCAGCGCCAGCCCCGCACCTGGGGCACGCTGAGGCAGCAATTGAGACTGGATGTGGTGGCATGCCCCTGTAACGCCAGAGCTTGGGAGGCTGAAGGTAGGAGGACCACTAGGAGTCCGATCTACGTGGTGAGCCTGTAGACCCCATAGATTCTGTACTAAATACATAAGAAAGGAAACATATTTGAAAAGTAAAATAGCAATAAACACAATTAAAATAAAATATAGTATAATAACAATTGGCATATTATAGGTGTCTAGAAATGATTTGAAATAATCTACAAATTATTCTTAATCTAGAAATGCAGCAAAATATTCATATATTATGTACAAAGACTGTGTTCCATCGTTTTGTTTGAGAATCTGTGTATTTGGATGTTTGTGGAGGTCGAAGTCCCCTTTATGACACTGAGGACTGACTATAGTATCAACCTCCATATACCTATCACTGACATTCAACAACTGTCTTCATTTAGCCAATCTTGCTTTATCTCTGTCTCCAGGGTCCAAGCTATTTAACCTCCCTTGGTCTCACTTTCCTCCTCTCTGAAATAATACGGTTTAAAGCATTACCTGGCAGTGATTAGCTGAGTAATGGATGTAAAGTGATAGTGCTCTGGCAGGTATATAGCACTAGGTCAATGAATGTCCACTCCTGTCCTTTCTTCCCTTCACATGTTAAATAATAGAATTTGCAGTGGCTTATTCCAAATGCATGACCCATTAGGGCATTTTAGGTGGAGGTTAGTATAGATGAGCTTATAATGACATGAAGATAAGGATCTGGCCAACAAGTTTTGTTCATATTTCTTATGTATGCATCCTCATATAAATACCATTAAGTTATCCTTCCATTAATTAAGTTACGATATTTTCTGAATGCCTATCTTACCAGATCTGCCAGACACGAGGACAACCAGGAGAGACCTTGCCTTCCAAGAACACAAAGTTTTAGAAGGCAGATTCTCACTTTTGTAACCATTATAACACTTTTGTTGGTTTGTAGAAGCACACACAATGACCCATGAGACCACCAAGTGCAAATGTGGAAAAGTCTTTCTTGGTGCACTCAGATGGCTTAAGAAAAGAGGTACACATGGCCTTCAAGAGACAGTATTAGCTGGTGACAAAGCAGATGGAGGCTGTCCCAGCAGCTTTGTGAATGTTGGGTGTGGACACAATGGGTGGCATCTCAGTGACATGCAGGAGCCAGGAGATGAGAAAGCAGAAGGAAGAGAACACTCCACAGAGGAGCTTGAGACTGAGATGAGGAGAGAGCAGGAGGGGAGACAGCATGGCATTGAGGTGGAGGAAGATCCGCACAGAGAGGGCAAGTCCAAAAGTGAAGGAGAGAGAACATAATCAATAGAACCTCTACTGTAGACAATGTGACAAACTGGGGCAAGTGACAAGTTACAGCAGATAGGCATTCTTTTCTCTGAGGATGGCAAAGTGATCACTGGCAGTACTGATCTCTTTAGTTTTGTGTCTACAAGGGAGGCAAGCCATTCACTGAAAATGAAGATAGGGTCTGGATGGGCAGAGGTATCAAGGAGAAGTGCTCATCAGGAAGAAAGGACATGAGTCATTTCATTAGGTCCCCTCCCTCTGGGCCAGCTAGTTACGAGAAGGGCAATGAGAAGTGGCAGATTCAATGGATAGGGAAAAGGAAAATGTATGGGACTGAATGTGTGTCCCTGCAAAATTTCACACATTCTAGTTTTTGTCTGCAAGGTGATGGTATTTGGGGCCAGGGCTCTTGGGAAGTAATAAGGATTAAAAGAGTCTGAAGGCGTCACCACCATGAATGAAATAGGACCCTTCTAAAAGGCATGAGAGGACTTGCTTCCCCTCTTTACTTTCCACTGTGTACAGATACAGTGAGATGTGATCAGTCTGCAGCTGGGAGGACAGCCCATCACACCCAGCCTTGCAGAGACGCTGATCCTCGAGCTTCCCGAAAGGTGAAGTATGAATTTCTCTTATTTATAAGCCACCCACTCTCTGGCACCTTGCTGCAGTAGTCATATTTAGGGTGTGAGACCTCTGCAAAAGAGAGAACAGGTGTGCACTGCTGGCAGACAAGGACCAAGAAGGCTGAAAGAAGGAAGGTGCCATGGGCTGAACATTTGCCTCCCATCTCAAAATTCATATGCTGAGGCCTTGATCCTCAGCACGATGGTGTTTTGAGGTCGGGATTTTGGTAGGCAGTGAGGAAGGAAACCCCTTGAATTATATCATGCCCCTACGAAAGAGACCTGGATGAAACTTAATTTCTTCCCCTATACAAGTGCACGGCAAAAGGCAGTAGTCTGTGAAGGAGGAAAGCCTTCACCAGAAGAGAAATCAGCTGGCACTTTGATCTTGTACTTCCCAGCCACCTGCATTGTGAGAAATACATTTTCATTGTTGGATCCACTCAGTCTTGGTATTTTTGTAGCAGCCCCCAATGACAAGACAGATGGCAAGAGCAGAAACAGAGAGGGGTGAAAGGCAACTCTCATTTTCCTAAGGGAAGTTGATGTGAGGCATGCTCTAAGAGAGAGCAAAGAGAAAGATGCAGCCTCTTCTGCTGCTTGTGGCCCCTGGAGAGAACAACTCCTCTCAGACAGAAGCACAGGCAATGAGGGAGAGGATTCTTGGTGTGAGTCTGAGGTGGTGCGGGTCCAGCTGCTACATCCAGGACGGAGAGGGAGCAGCCCACCCCATATTCTGCAAGCTCTCTCCCACAATGCCTTTGCTGTAGTACTCAGGCACAGATGAGCCCAGGACGCTTTATAACTTTCAATCCTCTTTTTATGATGCTTGGAACTTGTCGCCATCTGCTAGGCAGGGCTTTAATGCAAATCTGAGTTTGCTTTTATGGTTTCAATTAACCTAATAATAAAGCAGGGCAGGCAGACTCCTGAAGAATCTTCCCCTCCCACCCACTTCCAGACATGCTTCCCTCCCTCCTCTCCCAAAATTAAAGACCATGATGGTCCCCTCCTGCAGCTAGAACCCTTCTCCATGTTAACCATCTCCTGTCCGCACAATTAACCACCTTCTACTGCAGCATAGTTGCAGCTCCAAAGGTGACCCAACCCAGGGGTGTGTATGAGAGATGTTGCTTCAGCCTGGTGCCCACTGAGGCCAAGAAGACCTTCCCTCACTGCAAAGTAAAGGGCAGACGGCAACCTTGAGAATGAAAGGGAGACACAAATTCCAATTCCCATTTTGAACAGTCGTCTGATCTTACCTTTGGCACCTGTTGTATGAGGGAAATTGCCGACCCCTAGTGAGGATTAAGCATCTGACTCCTAACAGGCACCGTGCTGTTTTCAGTGGAAACCAGAAGGGAGCCAGGCAAGAGCATCTAAAGTGACCAGACACCACCCTTTGCCCATGAGTTGTAGGAGTCCAAGGCTTTCACTGCTATGTACTGGAAGGGTCCCAGGAAACTGCAGGAAGTTAATCACTGTTGGTGTCTCCTCATCTTGAGCTCCCAGCTTCAGATTCTATATTCTTATCAGTTCATTACTTTTTTTGGCAATTTCATAGAACTTAGGAGACTTTTGATAATACAATTATTAGCATCAGTTCCTCCCTAAATTATAATTCAAATCAATGTTATGATCCTTTATATTTTGTCATTATATATAACAGGAATTACATTAACATTTGGAAAATCTCTGCTATTCGAGGCAAACTATCAAGGCCACATAGCAATACAATTAGAGGAGTCGCTGATTTTGCCCTGGTCATTTAACCACTCTTTCTCTATTTCCTTAACCCTAAAGTGAAGCTAAAATAGCTACATTGGTGAGAATGACAGATAATGCATTTGAAACTGTTTAGCTTTTGTGGGTATTCATTAAAAGGTGGCCTAGCTCATCATTGTTTTTAACCTAGCAAAATTGTTATGTGTGTCTATAAAAACTATCTGCCATTTACCCTACTTACTCACCTGGTCTTCAGATTTTACTTCCTTGGATTTCAAGCACTTGGCTGATTCAGGAGGTATCAGTAAGCATTTGTCAAGTAAACAACAGCCTTTGATTATAATTTCTAAATGATCTTCTCTTGAAGCACAGGTTAAATGTACAATAGTATTTGAAGTATTTACTCTTTCACTGATTCATTCATTGGCTCAGTCTACGAATGCTTGACTGGACTCTTGTCTCTGATGTGGTGCTCTAAGACAATCCCCCATGCATGCAGAATGCACTGCACTTTACTTTCAAAACCAAAATTACCTTTGGGTTCAGAAGTTTCCCATGACCAGGCACAGACAGCTGTCCTGGAAGAAGGATGGGTCATTCTCTGGATCCTGGAGCAGAGATCAGCTGGACTTTTAGCTTCTGTTACTTTAGGAACAATACCAAAAGCCCACAGTACCGTTAGGGAACTATACAAAAATGTTTTAATTCCTTTCATTTATTTATTTTTTTTAATGCATTTAGTACAGGGTCTGCAGGGTCTCACTACACAGACTGGGCTCCTAGTGATCCGCCTTTTTTATTTTTTTACTTTTTGAAAAAAAATTCATTTTAAAGAGAGTATAACAATAATTGACTAGAAGAGCCACAAGGCCAGCCAACATTTTGACTCTAGCCTTTCAAGTTCAGCGAAGACTCAGGACATAGGAGAACCTGTACTGCAACATCATGAAACTCAGTTGAGCTTCAAATTTTCTGAACAAGGAGATTATGGAGCCACAGAGGAAAGAGATTGACGTTCTATAGTGTGACTGGGGAGAGTCACATGGAGAGAAAACGTTCTCTCAAGCTCTCACAGAGAGCAACCTGGTCAAGGATTGGCCGTGACTCATCCACATGGATGACACAGACAAAGAATCTACAGAATAAGGTACAGGACTACAAGATAAACCCTGAGGGGACTTCACTGACCTCATAAAAAACATAAAGTGCATATGTTGGTATATAGGTCTTGCTCTATCTAGGTCTTAACCATCCAGCAGAAAAGTATAAAAATGAAGTATACATTGCGGGGCCATAATATTAAGCTGAGCTGTAAATGGCTATGGTCAACAACTTCTTCGGATAACTCACTATTGTAGCGGAATGCTGGACTGTGTTGGATTGCATTGTTGAGTTCAAGCACCTAAATTCGTTGAATGACAGTGGAGTGCCTATCTCTGACAGGTGTAGACAAAGGAAAGGGTATAGAGAGGAAGAATCATAGTGTGTGTGTATGAACAGTACAGTTGGGATAGATAACGCCATGCTTCTACATAGTTCTGTGAGAGGCAAGATTTGCACTATAATATCCTGGATGGACAGGATATTATGCCGGCCTCTAGTACTATGGACAACCACTAGGAAAATAACAAGGTAGAAAGTATTAATTATTGAATTTTTGATGTAATTCAGGTATAAAAAAATAAGATATGCAAACAGCTACACTCTCTTTCTTTACTGATAAGAGTCATATACTATAATAATGTCTGTAAGTATAATATCATGTATGTACCTTCGATGATACCAAAATATGAAAACAGTTTGCAATGTATTAATTTATCAAATCCATCTTGTCAAGGTATCTTAAAACTGTCTCATTGATATTCGTACTTCAACAAAACTAAAATTAAAAAAAAATAATTGACAAGACATTAGAAACATTACACATTTAGAAGACCAACACAAGAAGTACTCAGCTATGGTTTTTGCATTACACATTGCTATTCTCGATGTAATTGCTTAGTTTACACATATCAGCGTACAGAGTTTATGAAAAGTTTTAATGCACTCATAGAGAAAAAAAACCTGAGAAAGAAACTAAAAAAACAATGAATACTTGAAAACTTCTGATGAGATTGCTTTCCTTTGATCAATTAAAAACACAGATCTTAATATTTAGTTGCCTCCTAAATAAAGCAAGCTCATGGGTGTTCCATTGTGTTAAATGGCATGAAAAATATGCGAATTGCCAGCTGCCTTGAGAGCTCCAGGCATCTGTGTCTCTAAGTGGATCAAACCTAATGACTCAATTTTTTGTATCTTTTTTTCTCTTTAAATATTGTCATATTTGTACACTTTTTAAAATAATTTTATTGAGAAACAAATAGCAATGAGACCATTTCAAAACCAATTAGTAGGACAGCTTCAATAATTAATACATTGAATATTGTTGTCTTAGTGGTTATTCACTGTACAAGATGCAGATAGGATATCCTGTCCAAACACTATTAAAAAAAATCTTTCTATTCATTGAATTAAGAGAGAGTAGCTGTATATCTAACTCTTTTGAATATACAAATACAAAATGGTTGTTCATTTGAATCCCTTTGTCTTTTGTTTAGTTTTGTCAGAGATGGGTATTCCATTGCCATTTAAATACTGTAGGTGTGTGAATTCAGCAAAATATTCTAATATAGTTCAGTAGTGTAGTAGGTTTTCCATAGGACTGGCAAAGTCAGAAGTTGTTGACTTGAGCCTTTCACAGATCAGCATATTAATATGGCTTTACTTTTTGTACTTTGTTTTTATACTAGTGACTTTTCTTATTTTTCAGCCTCCAAGCACTGGGATTATAGGCATGCACCACCATGCACAGCCTCAGTGGCTATCTCAGTGTGCCCCGGGACAGGGGTTGGGGTGGGGGCAAGGCCAGCACGACAGACCAGGTATCAAATCCAGGCCTCTGCCTCTGCCTAAGCAGGTACTTTAATCTGCAGAGCTATCTGGCCAGCCCTTTGTAATTCCTTTTAAAATTAGAATAAAAATTAATATAGTCTAAACTGGATCATATTTGGCTTTATACTATCATATCTATAAAATATTATATTCATATTTATGTGTAGGTATGTACATAAACATAGTTTATGTAATTATTTCATGAAATATAGATGAAATAGTTAAAAAATTATACATGTCATTAAATAACATGCATGTTATTTTATACATTACATATATATTATACATATATTATATATGAATATATAATTTCTTAATAGAAGAAAAGGATTCATGAAGCCTACTTTTTAAAACTCATAAAAGTGAATATAACCCTGATCCACTTGTGCTTTGAGCCACATTATGGTTAGAAGAATGGTTCATCTTTATGAATGGCTAATTAATACCCCTAATGAAATTTATCCTCAGAATGGAGGGTCCTATAGGCTGTCAAATGGATGGATGGATGGATGGATGGATGGATGGATGGATGGATGGATGGATGGACAGACGGACGGATGGATGGATGGATGGATGAATGTGTATGTGGGATGTGGATAGGTGGGAGGGGGGGTGGATGAGGAGGTGGGTGGATGGGTGTGTGGGTGAATGGCTGGATAGATGGATGGATTAACTAGAACAAATAATATCCATGAAGGGGTAAATATAAATAAGTTATTAGGACTAGAATCCCAGAAGATTTAGTGCCCTGCGAATTCGGGGAAGGAAAAGGTGACCTTGTTTCCTGACTAGATTCCTGGAGAAATGATCCATGTTTCTTACTTGACTTCCTGTGATTCATCTTTACTTACCAGACTCAGAGCCAGTCTTTAAAAATCTTAGTGTAAAGTTAGTATCCAAAGCAAGCATATGAGTCTTACCACTGGATTGAACCACACACATAACAGTCACTGGAATGGAGAAAACTAGTCCTAAGGCAAGTGAGTGCTCAGTGCACTGGGATCAAGCACTGACTTTCCACAGGCAAAGGCTGCCCAAGACTTTCTCCCCTAATGCTATATATCATTTCATTTGATTTTGATATAAGCCATTTTCAACATAAAAAGAAAGAAAAGAAATTAACAATGAACAAAGAGTTATGCCATTAAATGTTCTGATCCATGTTTTAAAATGTATGGACTCATACAATAAGGTAGCTAAGAAATATGAATGAAGGTGCATAATTTCTAAGCACCAATGACATCAAGCCAACTGGCAAATAGTGTATCAGCATGATTTCATTTCTGCTGAAACACTCAGGGATTCTCTCTCTATATCTTGGAAAATTCACTGCACAACAGCCCTCTGCCTCGTAGGCCATCGCTGAGTGTCTACCTGAGAACTAAATGCCCAGTTCCACATGGAACCACAGTCTGTTGCTGCTTTAGCTCCAACCACCTTCCTTCACATCTATCCCTTGTCACCACATCTCTGCTCCTAATATCATTCCTGCTGTTATAAAGCATATTTAATAACTTGTAGACACCTGGAATGCCATGGTGAGTAATGACAATATCTCTGGTCATAACTAGACATTGAAAGGGACACATTAAAACTAATGAATAAATGAGCCAATTTGCACTAAAACACAATTGTAAATAAGCAACCCCAGAAGCAAGAAGGGCAGGGGCTGTTTATTCTCATCTTTAGTAAAAGGCAGAGATAAATTGGGTACAAATCAAGATCCAATAGGTGCTGACAGTAACAGATTAAGATCTACGAAAATTGGGAATACTTTAATGGGTTATGTTGAACAGATTCAAGAGCTCCCATAGCCTGTCCTATTTTTGTGTTTGCAGTGTGTGTCTCAGTCTTGTAAATGAATGTTCAACTTTCCTTGTAGGAGCTCCTACTGGTCTAAAAACTCAGAAGCCAAATTTATAGTTATCCTCTGTTGCAATCTGGAAAATCTTACACATACCATTTCCTCTCCATGTGCCTCACTTGTGTTATCCTTACAATGGGAGTATTACAATTGTGTTTCTTACCACAAGGATTTATAAAGAGAATAAATGTGATAACACACATGCAAGTATCATCTACATAGGGGAAGGTCTTAGGACTTAGGGGACTGCTCAAACACAATCCAGTCATGTGCCCTCCCATAGGTTATTTATTTTACCTCCAGGGGCCTAAGGTTTCCTCATCTGTACAATGAAGAGCTTGGATTTGTCAGTGGTTCTCAAACCTAGCTGCACCTTAGAATCACTCGGGGAGCTTAAAAAGCATAGTGATTCCTGGATGGCTCCTCTAACCAACTAAAGCAGAACCTCCGGGAAGGGTCAGACGTCAGCCTATTTTAGTGTTCCTAGGTGATCCAGGAAGGATGTGAACTACTGAACTAGAAGATCTCTATGCTTTCTTCCTTCTCACACGCTGTGACTCTAGAACTCTTTCTGGAATCATTTGCACTATACTGGCTTTGATTCAGAACCATGGCCCCTAAATAACGATGGGAGGAAGCAGAATGGCACACCAGGTGCCCGACTGAGGTTCATTCTGCTTTAGAACCCAGGTTCCTACAGAAAGCGGGATATGAGAACTGGACACTTACAGCAGTATTTTACCTTAAAATAGCTGGGATTGTATACAAATGAAATGACGGAGCACATGTTCTGCTGAGACTGGTTGTATTATCTCTGAGATCCAAGCCACTGCATGTGTCATTAGGAAGTTTCCTGTTGTTGCTGACTACTATTCTAAGGTAGGAATATGCACAATTTATTTAACCATTCACCCACTGAAAAAAATTGAGTTGCTTCCAGTTTTTCTTTTTTTTTTTTTACAATTAGGAAGAAAGCTGCTACGAACACTTATGCACAGGTGTTTGCATGAACATAAGTTTTGTTTTTGGCAGGATAAAGGCCCAGGAGTACAGTTTATGAGTCATACAAGGGTATAGTTATCTTTGTAAGAAACCACCAAATTAACTTCCAAATGGCCACTTTAGATTTCCACTAGAAGTGTGTGATGAATCCAATCTATCTGCATCATTTTCAGCATTTAGCATAGCGTAATGTGATAGTTTAGTCACCACTTGAAATGTTTGTATTTTAGTCATTCTGACAAGTGTGTACTGATATTTTACTGTGGTTTTAATTTGTATGTTCTAAATGGTTAATGATATTACATATCTTTCATTATTTCAGGTATTTCAAATTTAATATTTTTATCCCAGGGTTTAATCTGCCTCAGCCAATGCCACAAAACCACTCAAAAAGATTGTGTTCTACTATTGGGTAATGTTCTGCATATGGCAGTTAGAGCTTGTTGAAAGGTCGTGCTGGTCACTACCTCTGTATCTTTTCTGATTATCCCATTTAGTAGAGTCTATCAGTTACTGAAAATAGGATAGTGAAGGACCCACCTATAATTGTAGGATTGTTTGTCCTTTTTCAAGTCTGCTTTATATATTGTGAGAGTATGTTATTTGACGGGTACATATTTAGGATTTTATACCTTCCTGGTGGAATGATCCTTTTATAACTAATGTTTCTCTGTCTCAGGAATTTTATTTGCTCTAAAGTTTGTTTTTATCTGATATTGATTTACATATTGGTATATTTACATGGCACATATACTTAGGTGCCATATTAACATAATAATTTATATAACATTCTTGAAATGGCATAATTATGGAGATTAATAATACATTGGTGGTCTCCAGAAGTTAGAGAAGAGGAGGAGGTGCTGTGGCTGTAACAGGGTATCATAAGGGATAGACTTTGTTATAGTTTGACTATGGTGCCGATCACGTGAAGCGAAGCACGCAGAACTTCTACACAGTGTAAACTGCATAGAACTAAATACACAATGAGAAATGAGTTATCATAAAACCAATGAATTCTGAGTAAGTTTGGTGGGTGCATCATGTTAGTTTCCTAACTTCATATCCTTCCATAACTTTTGGGGGTGTTTACTTTGGGAGAACATGTGAGAGATGGCCCCACCTCCCCACAAGGAGAACCTAGGCTCGCCAGCCACACCACCCATGCTGTGGTTCACTGGTTCCCCGTGCTATGGCTGAGCGAAATGACATTTCCTGCATAGGTCAGCCATCTGACCCAGACCACACAGAACCCCAAGTATTTGGTATCTCCATCCCTACTTCACCCCAACACTCACAGAGACCCAGCTCTCTACTGTGCTAGGCCCCCAGAGTGCGGTGTAAGGTCTGGTGAGCAGAAAGGATAGGAGATGGCTCTGTGAGCTTCCAAGCTACTGAGGGTGCCTGCGGTAGCAGATAGGGGCTATAGCTTTCAGGCAGAGTTTACACAAGCCAAAGCCTAGTGAGAGTAGGGTGGATGGGAGACAGGAGCTGGGGCACAATGCCCTCTCGCTGAGGCAAGAAGGTAGCAGAGTTTTCAGATAGGTTATGTCACTTGCTCCAGTTCAAATAGCCAACAAACTAGAGAGACAGATTTGGAACCAGATGGCCTGACTCCAGAGTCCAAGCGTGAAACTGAGACAGAGAACTAACAGGTCTCCATGAGAAGCTGTAGGAAATAAGCAGGCACCCATGCTTCTGAGAGATGAAAGAGACAAACACAGCTTAAGGAGGGAGCAAGCCGATGCCATCCTGAGGTACTGAAGCAGCCCTCACAGGGACCCACAGAAACAACCAGGAAGCTGCTGTGCTGGCGCAGCCAACTCCGCCACCCTCCTGAGGCTCTGTCTGCGGAGCATTGGCTGTGTTTCTTTCCTATGTTAAATGTCTTAAAAATTATTTTGATCTTAATACTGGCCCACATGTGATTTCCATCCTAAGGGTAGCTGAGAATCCACTACAGCAGGTGACACCTCATCAGGAAAAGCTTTCACAGAAAAGAAAACAATCAGACAGGAAACTTCTCTTTTGGAAGGGAGGTCCTCAGAAACTACCCAGGGGAAGCTGTCTGCTGGATACTTAGCAGTGAGTGGACCCCTGGCTGGCCCTAGTGGCATGCTCTGAAGGAGGGCTGAAGAGGACTTCCTGCTCCATCCTCTCCTTCCCCTGAAGGCCTGACCTCCTCCTTCCCAAAAAGAGCTGCTTCCCTTGACAACCTAAGAAGCTACCACCATCAGAGGAAGAATTACAGTCAGGCTTGCGTAGCCTCAAGCAGCGCGGAAAAGAGAATCAGCGCGCATTATGGGAAAATGAGTATTTGTTTTGAAATGTATTTAAAAGCTCTGGCTAGTTAATTATTTAAGGACCAGCGGGTATCTCAGCTACCATGGAAACCTTGGC
Organism: Ctenomys sociabilis; assembly: GCA_004027165.1. Taxonomy (NCBI): domain Eukaryota; kingdom Metazoa; phylum Chordata; class Mammalia; order Rodentia; family Ctenomyidae; genus Ctenomys; species Ctenomys sociabilis. The sequence goes on from PVKA01012390.1 coordinate 20,382, forward strand.
TTTGTGATTCCTTCCTGGACCCCTCAGACTCTTTTCTGCAACACACAGCGTTAGCACTCTGACTCACATAGATATACACAATAGACAAATACACCATCACACAGACCCACATAGACATGCACAACAGTCATACACACTCAGAGAAGTCCAGACACCCACAGTCACACAGTCAGATGGACATATTCACCCATGCTTCCATAGACACAGTCACACTTTGCACTCACATGTGTGCAAAAGCTTATGCAAAGTTCTCCTCCTTTGTGCACCTTCTCTTGCATACACACACTCAGAAACACAGACACATGCTTACACAGACATATTCATACACACACCCATGCTCTTGCACACTTACCATACACAAGTGCATCACATCAATACGCATTCATTGGCATTCATTCTCTCTCTCTCTCTCTCTCTCTCTCTCTCTCTCTCTCTCTCTCTCTCACACACACACACACACACTCTCTCTCTCTCTCTCTCTCTGTTATATCCCTTCGAAGTGCCACATCCTTCTGCAGGGCTTTGCTCTCCTATTTGCATTGTGTTCCAGGTGCTCAGAGGCAGCCGCAGGACTAGGAATCCTGTGGCTTGCAAGGTGTCTGTCCTAAGCAGGTCATCTCTATGAACAGAGCCAGACACAGACTGGGACCCTTCCCAGACCATAGCCTGGGGCTATTGGGAACAGGTCCACCACTCCTGACAGTGCCATTCCATGTTGCTAAGTGCAAGGAACTACACACAGCATTGACTGGTGTGGCGACTGTCAGGCTCTCGTGGGGCACAACGGTCCCAGCACTCAGCCTGTTTTCTTAGTCTCCACTTTGTTCTGTCCTGCTACAAATGCTATGGTACACTGAGGAACACCACTAACTAGCTCTGATTACTTGGTGAAGTCCCTTAACCTCTCTGAATCATCTTTCCCTCATCTGCCAAATTTGTGGGGAGAGTTGCAACCAAAACACCTTTTCATTTGACAGATCTCATTCTGTCCTCTGAGCCAGCTCTAGCACGGGTATCTTAGCCACCAGCATTTAGCCCTGGTGCAGAAAGGATGCAGACCCTCAACATCACACAGATGCCTCTTCTTGGGCCTTGCCTCCTTCCTGCCCGTGGGACCTGTGTGAGGACTCACATGGTGGCAAGCTCCTGCCACTTCCTGTAGCCCTGATCCTGCGGGCTCTGGAAGGATGCCCTCCAGAGAGGCTCAGGCTGGTGACCAGGCCAGGTCAGGGCCCCTGGCTTGGAAGGGAGCTGAGTACAGGGACTTGATTGTCCCTCCCAGGAACTTTCCAAGCTGAAGCAGCCTCTCTCACCCCTCCCTGCACCACCATGGTGCTGCACCACTGAACTATATAATTGTGTATTTATTTCTGTTGGGTCTTGAAATATTAGGGTCCACTGTATAATTCCAGGGCTCCTGCACTAAAGATCCCACCATGTAACTACAAAATAAAAAGACTATAATGTGGCTGGGGCTGCAGCCTGTGTGGCTCTTCTTAATTAATGGTAAATTTTATTAAGAACAGGGAGAAAACAGTGCACGTCTGCCTCCCAGCCTCCTCAGAGCATTCTAAAGGGACAAGGATGCTTCAGAATAAATCTTGCATCACTTGTGCTAATGGCCTGTCATTATTATGCCTTGCTGTGTATGTTTTTGATGATTTTCTTTCCATAATGGGGAAGAGATAGGCCACAGGGGCAGAACAGAGGCTCAGACTGAGGCCAGAAAGTAGTCAGAGCAGCAAGTTCAAGGTCTTCAGGGGCCGGGGACCTTCACCTCTGAGAGGAAGGCATAGGTTAAATACAAAACCATGCAAGAAGAGGGAGAAGTTGTAGTACACATGGGTAGATGAGATCAAGATAAGTGATTTGTCCAGAATCACACAGTGACAAGTACAGAGCAGAGTTTAAAGCAGAGAGGAAGTCAGGTGGGAGGAATACAGCATAGGAGCCCAAGGGAAATTGAGCTTCAGAAAAGCGTTGTGATCACCAAGGATTTCTTTATATATATTTTTATAAAGCCTCCAAAAACCTGACTTACCACTCTTCAAGTACCTAAAACAGGAAGCAGGTCGGGTCCCCCCGACCAAGGCTCAACACCAGGTGCTGGGAGCACATAGTGAGAAGGAAGCTATGGTCACAGGCAGGGTGCAGCGCCTGTGTGACAAGGAGCTGTGACACAGAGGGCTCTGCACTTATGAGTCATGTCCCTTCGATGGCCCATACTATGGGCCAAGCACTGTGCTGAGAGCCTCCAGGCACCAGCTCTGTCAGCAAGGCAAGCCTGCAGGTGTGCTCTGTCTCTAGCTCCACTTCACAGCTGAGAGGTCTGAGGTGAGAGACATGATACAGGTAGCCCAAGGTCACGGAGGCAGGAAGGGATGGCACTGCCTGGAAGCAACACCACAGTATTCGGCTCTGGAGCCTGTAGCTTCTAGTCAGAGAAGACATGCACAATGCTCTAGGGCAAGAGTGGTAAGCCTTTTAGAGCTTTCCATAATAACTAACAGCCAAGTGTTGTATGTGTGGCATAGGTTCACGCCCACTGCTTTAGGAGGAAGCTAAAAGAAGGAATGCATGGTCCTTCCTACTGATCATAGCCTGGACACAGGGGGCACCATGTGCAGACAGGCAGAGACGACAGCAAAGTCCTGCTGGACCCTGACCACCTCTGATCCCTCTGTCTCTGTTCCTATCTCTGGCCGTCTCTCTCCCTCACGTTTCTGCTCTGTTTCTCTGTCTGTCCTTCTCTCCTCATCATCATTCTCTGTACTCTAATTTCTCTTTTCTCCTTCTGTCCTCCTGTCCTCCTGTCTTGAATTTCTGCCCGCTTTGTGTTTCTCTCCATGTCTGTTTTTCTCTTCTCTTTCCTCACATTCACTCTGGGAGTGAAGGCACTGAGCTCAGGGCCTGGACACCCCAGGCTACCTGCTGTGCATAAAGATCAGGTTCTAGTGACCTGGTGATGCAAAGCACTGGGCCTCCTGGCTAGTGGTCATTGCTGATTGTCCTCCTCCAGTTGTTGCTGCATGGAGGGCCCGAGATGCGGGTTACCAGTGCACCCTCCCTCTTGCTGAATTGTGTATCCAAAGTCCCCTGGGCTCTCAAGCTTTTGTTTTCGGCAATGTCAGAAAATAATGATGCATGTTCTCTGCTCTGGGGATGCCTTCCAGGATCTTGTGAGGATGACTGAAGTACCTGGCTGCCAAGAGCCAGGGTCTGCTCCCAGGACTCCTATTTCCACCAACCCGCTTTTCCCAGTAGATGAGAGTACTGAGGCCATGTTTCAGCTCTTTAGCACAATCCAGCAAGTCAGTCCCAGGAGCCCCAAATGCTCTTGAGGCTCAAGAGACAAGCAGATGAAAAGCCAGAAACAATTTTGAATGCTACATTCTAAAAGCAAAGCATAAGCGGACAAGAATCCTAAACTCTTTAGTCAGGGGTGGCCTCTGGAGCCTGAGTCCCATCTCCTTGCTCTTCTTGTTGCTGCTTATCCACTTACAGTCTCAGCAGATGTTCCTCCACAGGGGGTTACCTCCTTATGCCAACATGAAGTGAGCTCTTTCTTTAGACTGGCCCCCTTTAAAGGCCAAAGAGGTGTCCTCCTTCTGGTGATATATCCTGGGCAGGGGCCACATTCTTCGCGTGCTGAGCATTGGGAAAGTTCAGACTAGGTCTGGTTTTCAGCTCAAATCTTGATAGCCTGAAAGTGTCTCTGCGAAGGTTGGCTGAGAGATGTTAGGACAGATCTTGGATACACATGCAGGACATCCAAAGTGCCATCTAAGAGGCTTACTGAGCTGACTGGATCTGATTCATGGAGCCAGGTGCAGGCTCCTACACAGAGCTTTGCATGTGGACACCCTGAGTAACAGCAGACACACTTAGTCATGGATGAAGTGAGTGTGTCCACGTTGCACATGTGGGCATACTGGAGCTCACGGGTATGTGAACATGGAAATAGCCTACTTCTGAATGGAAAGACCCAGATTCCACTTCTGAGTATCCTCAAGGATGCTGTTTCCTACACCCACTTTCCATCTTACAAAGGCAACTGTCTTTTGATACACCCCAAAATACCTTTCCAGGAGGTGTCCTTCATTCCAGTGGGCCCCCAACAGCCATGTGTCATGGTTGATAGCTGCTGCCAGTTTAAGGAATCTAGAAACTCAATTAAGTAACTCCATAGTTCTAAATCCTGAGGTGTAGAAAACATGCCTGTCGGGCTCTAGGATGTGTTCATTGTGTCAACTTGAGAAGTTTAGAAGGTTAACTAAGTAATTCAGAAGGGAGCCAGGGTCCCTTTACACTTTGTAAACATCCTCATCCTATGCAAGAAGAGGGCATGGGAATTTTGTCAATGCTACACCTGCCCTGGAGGGAGGGACAGCCTGCTCACACTGCAGGGGAGGAAAAGAGAATTGTTCTCTCCTTTTGCTCTTGTTGCTATCGCTGTCTTCTGCCACCTTAAACTGTTGCCCCTGTACTATGCCTCCCTGCCTTGGAGCAGCTGACTATGGGCTGAAACTTGCACACACTGTTAGCTAAATAAGCCTTTCCCTCTGCAGCTTGGGTGTCAGGCATTTTGTCTCAGCAACAAGAGAAAAGGAATAGAGACACTGTGCAACCTGAACTCGTTCTTCACTTTTCTACAACTCCCATGACCTTGTGTATGAAATAAAACTGAGAATATTTACCTTGTAGAACTGCAAGCAATAGATGGACACCAATGGGCTCTTCCATTGTAAATCAAGAAGCGATGTGATTCATAGTGAACAAACACTTGGACACCTGTGTGTAAACACACAGATCTTCGGTGGGAGTACTCGGGGTTCCTAACAATGTCTTGCAGATTATAATTGCAGTGTTGTGTCCTCCAGAGGGATGACCAATCCTGGGGCAGCTCAGTGTCTCTGAGCTTCAAGGTCAGGGAGAGGGCACTTCCTGTGATAGTGGCTTCTCCAAGATTCTACTTTCTAAGACCAGGCCAAAAGGTCCTTCATCTCAGTCAGACACAGAGGGCTGTCCTCTAAGAAAAGAAGCAAGCAAGAAAAATAATGGGGAAAATAAGGTATTTCTATGGGGTAATGAAAGGTACAGGAAAGGGCATTTCACAAGAGTTTACAGGAATTAAAATTACAGGGTACCACTTCCCACACAGGAGGACCCAAACCATTCCTTTTCTACAACAGGAGTCCTGCCCCTACTGCATCTCTGTGTTCATCATCTGAGATCAGATTGGCTCCTGCCAAGAAGCTGGTGGCATCCTCCGGTGGAAAGACCTGTATAGTGATTAAAAAAATTAAACTGCAGGGTGAAAAATTTAATTGTTATGAGCAAAGCCTGTTAACTGTATGAGATGTTATTTTAAACTTCTGTACAGAAGCTTGGTGCACTGCAGCTGCTAAGAGTAATAGGTACTATTGCTCCAGGAGACTGACATCCTAAAGGTCACAAGTGGTTACCATGACAGAGGAGGAAAGAGCTTGGGTGTTACAGCAAAATGCTTGCCCAACAGGGCCTTGGTGCTGGTGCTAGAATCAGAGCCTCTTCTCCTGCAGTTGGCTCTGCCTGCTCGCACCTGGATGGCTCCCTGGAGAGAGCAGATGCTCGTGGACTGAGAGCACCACAAATCACTTGGGAGGTAATTTCCATGAGTGTCCCTAAGATCTCATGCTAGAGATCTCTGCAAAGTAGTGTATGGATTGGAACAAAGAAAATGAATGAATAATTGAACACGTGGTGTTGATGCTCCTACCTCATCACTGCTGCAACTACGCTGCATTGTGAATGCTCTAGCGTGTGCTCTCCCTTGGAGCCAGGATGAATGAAATATTCACACTATTAATACCACTGGATGCACAGAAAGCATGAGGCCCAAGCTGGGAGAGCAGAAGGCACCCAGAACCCCATGAGGAGCTGAACCAGGAACCCAGAGCCAAAGAGATGGTCTTGAGTAGGTCCGCATGCATTTGAGCAGGCACAGAATTAGTAAAGAGATACAAACAAGTGCAGGTCGATCACTGTGTGAGCCCACAGGTGGAGAATGGGCTTGGACCCACCATGTGGAAACAGCAAGCACTTCCTGCCACACAGAGAGCGTCCCAAGTGGCGGGACATGCTCTCTGCCTCTGTACCCTTGTTCTTGTCATTCTTCACCCTGCTGGTGCTCCTTCAGCTCTGCTCCTTGCTTACTGACTTTACAACTTGATCACAGCTTTCTCTCTCCTGGGAAGCCCTCTTCAGCACAAGGTGGGAGAAGAGCTTGAGGTTTCACAGTCTGGGCAAATGCATGGCTGCATGGACAATCCCCAAACTGGTCCTCTGAGCTGTGCTGGGCAACACACAGGGCAGTGGGCATGTGCAGCCTTAGACCACCTGAAATGTGGCCTATTGGAGACGGGGTGTGTCTAAGTGTGAAAGACTCCCAAACTCCGAAGTTAGTGTCCAAAAACATTAAGTAAAAAGTCTTACTAGTAATTTTTTTTAACTGATTACATATGGAACTAATGTTTTGTCTATGTTATTTTAAACAAAATACACTTTTAAAATGGACAACATTGCTGAGGAGATGGCTCAGTGGAATAAGCACTGTTCTAAAATGGACAACACTGCCTCTTTCTACATTCTAAACTAGGGCCTTTGAAAGATTTAAAAGGAGCAGATTTCAAATTTTCTACCTGCAAGGAAAAGAATAGTTTTCCAGGGTGCAACATGGTTTGTACAGCCACGCCCCACTATGCAGTGTACACACTGGAAATACACATATTTCAAAACATCATGTGGCAGAACACAAATAGACATCTTCCTTTGTCAATTAAAAATAAATGAATAATGATTTTTAAAGAAAAATATAAAGCCACAGATGTGGTTTGCCTATGTAGCAATCATTGTATTTTTGTTGAACTATTGACTTAGCAATAGTGCGACTCATGAGTTTTCAACCTTGTGATGGCTTGGCAGGAATACACATTCAGTAAGAACCGTGCTTTGAATCGTGTTTGTTGGGATACAGGAGCGTGAAACGATATACTACCTTGCCATGCCGCATGCGGCAGCAGTCCATAGCTTTGCATCAGCCACGAAACAGGGAAAGCAGCTGATGCTCTGCGGTGTGCTGTGCTGCCAAACTGCTGTTCAGTGTGGCTCGGTGGATTAGTCGCAGCTTGAACTCATGAAAATCTTTCAGTCACCAGTGGGTTAACTGGGACACAGCCCCACCCACACGCCGGCCTAGGAGCGTCTCTATTTCTCCAGCCTTCATACCTAATCACCAAGAGATCAGTCACCGGCTCTCCGAAAGGAGCTAGCAGGCCTGGGGCAGAGACCTTATGATCTGTGTGAAACAGCTCTCTCTGTCTACTGAAAGAGGAATCCATCCAGAACCCAAGGGAACTGAGGGGCTTCCGCAAGAGCACAGGGCTCTTGGGATAGGGAGGTAGTTCGGCAATCTAAGCATCTGCCTGGCCAGTGCAAGCCCCTGAGTTCAGTCCCCAGTACCACACTGTGCCACCCACCAAATCCGGGCATGGGGTCTCATGCCTGTAATCCCAGAGCTGAGAAGGCTGAGACAGAAGGACGCTGTGCATCTGAGCTGTGTAGTGAGACCTTGTAATAAATAAGTAAATAAACAATTCTTTTTATTTTATTTATTTATTTTTTTATTTTGGTGGAACTGGGGATTGAACTCAGGCCCTTGCACTTGCCAGGGAAGTGCTTACTCTACTAAGCCATCTGCCTGGGCCCAATAATTCTTTTTAAATTAAACACACAAAAAAGACCATAGTGCCCTAAAAATCAGGCCTGGGATAGGTCAGAGACCTCCTCACTCTCAGAACTATCTCTTCTACTCAAGTTGAAGCTATTGTTATGTTTTTAACTTTCTCTCTGTATTAATTCTTCAGCATGGTACAGCTGCCAGCCATCTGAAGCAAGGATTAAATGCTCTCCTGGTCCTGGGGCCTGAGAAGCCCCATGGCATGCCTCAAGGTTAGTGAATCCTTCCAAAACCACAGCTCACTCCTCCCACCCACATACCTGTGCCTTCCAGCAGAGCTACTTGAGTTAGCACTAAGCAGGGAGATAAACCTGGCTTACTTCCTGCGTTTGCTGAGGTTCCGATCTGTGTGCCGCCATGTGCAGGAGGCCCAGCCCTTCACAGCTGACCAGAGCATTCAGCCAGCCAAACAGACCCAGCAGGTGGCACCTTTTTTTTTTTAACCAGGGACTAAAACCCAGACATCTGGCTGCTCTGAAAAGAGAACAAGCAAAACCTTGGACCCCTCCAGCTGCCCTTGGCAAGGTGAAATGGGACTTACAGACCTGCCACCCTTCCAAGGAACTCTTCATGAGCTAGAACATCACACATCTAATTATTCAAGGTCCAACAGAATTTCATTCTCATGTGTCTTGAGAACACAGACTCTGAGTCCCAGAGTCACCTTGATTTTACAACACTCAGACTCGCTTTATCAGTTCTTTCCTTCTAGGACTCGTCCTACTCCCTCATCTGAAGCAGGAGACTCCAACTCCTGTGCTTTCTGAGGAGGTTCTCAGAGGTGCAGAAGACACCTGCCAAGGCCATTCCTCTCCAAAAGCTTCTCAGATCTTACCGAAGCTTGGACTCTGAGACCAGTTGTTACCTCTTCTACTAACAGAAATTATCATTCAGGATTAGGCTGAATATTACTATAGGACATTGTTTTTTGAGGATATGTAGCAGGAAGGAGTTGTCTCTGGTCTTTAGTTCCATTGGGAAAAGATATGTCTCTGCGTATTGGCACTACTCTTGCAAAAGTATGGATTAAAAGCCTTACTTTTTACTTTTGCTGAAACACACACACACACACACACACACACACACACATGCACACACAGGAAATCAAGAGTCCAGGGAGAAAGGGGAAGAGTCTTGAATTCCCTCCTAGACCAGAAGATGGGAGAGTGCCTGGCTACCACAGAACCTCATTAGGCCCAGCTGGGAACACACTCCACGTCTCCTCCGGAGCTCACTTCCATAGAGAGAGGGTAATCCAAGGAAATGAAGTGCGGAGGAGAAGGCTGCTCACACGGCAAATGCATGAAGGACGCAGGAGAAAATAAATAGGCTCTCGAGTGCCCCACTGGAAGTATCAAGGGATGAGTAAAGTATCACAGAGAGAAATGAGGCAAAAGAGGCACCAAGACATGTTCAGGCTCTGAGATTTACAGAGAGACAGAAGTGTCTTATGAGCAGCCCAGTGAAGATACAGGGATTGAGAAGAGCGTTTAGAGATCATTGAGGCCAAACTGTGCTCAGCAGTGAAATGCAAAGGGGAAATTGAGATTACAGAGCCCCTGTCCAGTTTCTAACTCCTTGGTAGCACCTTCCAGTCCCTGATACAGTATGAGGTGCAGAGCCCTCATGTTCCTGCACTTCTGAAGTCTTCTTCCTTCCTGTAGGAGAGCACTCAGCATCCTGGTTTATGGGACCTAATCCCAGGTCCGCCCTTACCATAGCTGATTCTCTTCACATCCCTAGTACTTGGCACGTTGGGGAACTCAATAAATGTGTGAAATTGATGACAGAGAGTGACCTCCAGTGAATAACCAAGGCTAAAGCCAGTAAAGAAAAAGCAGAGCACTGCACAGCATATGGGGCTGGGGAAGAATGGATATGCTGGGAGAAAGCTGCAAGTAAGGGAGACCTCAGAAGGGAGCGCATCACATCAGGCAGCCCTGGGAATGACCCACCACGATATCGTGGCTTTCTAGAAAGATAACAATAAGTGAAATATACACAGATATGAGAAAAATAAGACATGGGTCAGAGCCAGGCAATCCCTGTCCAAATCTTTGTCCTGAAGTTTGGCAGGCAGATGCACAGCTCTCAAAGCTTGGCCATGATGGGCTAGAAAGGGAAAAGAGCTGCTCCATTTTTCTAGGGCTCAGGAGAGAGACAGCAGGTGCTGCCCACACCATAGTACTTGGCAGACGTGTCTGTCTCAGAGGTCTCTATTTCCCAGGACACAACCACTGCTCCCTTCTTTAGGTCAATACATATATATTTATTAAATGCTCACATAGGGACCCAGAACAGTGAGATATGTTCTGGATGCAGAGGGGACAGCAGCTGACCTTGCCTTCAAACTGTTTAGCCAGAATTTGTCTATGTCAGGAAAGAAACTCAATATTTTTGCCCTCAGAATACCAAAAGTGACAAGACGAGACTCTTCCCTCTGCTCATGGATACCTTCTTCATTAATTTCATACAAGGCCTGTAGGTGTAAATATAATTTGTGAAGAAGAACTTCCTAGGAACAATACCTACGGGGTCAAGAGCATTAGGGGACATTATAACTGGAAGAAGTAAGCCGTAGACATTGGAGTAAATCCAGCAGGGGAGATAATGTGACCGAGATAAAGAGGGTGGTGCCCATCCACACAAAGCAGCCACCTCACAACTGTATCCCAGGTCTTCATACTGGAATTATGTTGCAAAATGGGGCAGTAGACTTTTGCGAACCAACTCTTCATAACAGCAATGCCTGCATGTAGTCTTATCTTCATGTCACACAAGTTTCTTCAGTATCAGTGCTTTGCCAAGAAATACCTGAAAAACAACAACGAACAAGGAAGACAGAGATACCTGACCTCAAGGAACTCGCATACTTCTGGGTCCTGAGAGAGTGGCAAGTTCAAGTAGAGGCCAAGGCAGGCTTTGCTGGTCACATTTTTAATAAAGAAGCTGAAATAAAAGAGCAAGTCATAGAAAATCTGAAGAAACGAACATTGTAAACACAAAAACACAATACATATATAAAATCTTTCAGCTAGGAAGAAGATGCAGGTTGAAATCAGCCACTCTCCAGGGTAAGAGCCTATGACTACTTCTTGTTGCCTAGAGCAACAAACCGCACCACAACTTCCAGTGTCTTCCAGCACTAATGGAGCTGACTTTCTTAGCTCCTTAGCATGATTCCTTTGGCCCAACAGAACCAGCTCACTGTCACTCATATACAAAGCACATTTCTCCCACTCAGTGGTGGTCCTAAAACACAATTATTCCAGGTAGACTGGGCTCAAATGTAGGGGGCGGAACCATAACCATCAAGGAAGACTGTTATAGGAGGAACTTCCCCAGATTGACACGAGACCCAGTTTCTACCCCAAAGTGTCTGTCTACACCACAGCCATGTTCACTATATGCTCTGCAGCCTCTTTCCCCTTGCCTGGAGGTAGCTAATCTGAGACTGGACCTGGTTCTCTATTTGCTCCCTGTGTTCAGTGGCCACTCTTTCTCCCATACCCCTTACTAATCCTGATTGACTAATGCTGGACTTGAGCCTTCTTTTCATTTATATGACCCACTTGGTTTCCCTTGCTTTCAAGGCTGTACTATTGGGAACTGCCTGTTTAAACTAATCTTACCCTATAGACTTAGAAAGCTGCTTCTTTATCTCCACACCACTTTCTTCATCAGTTAGAGTGAGAGTGTAGAACTTGAAGATGCTCAGGATCCCTCCTGGTCCTGGCATTCTGAGGTTTTATATCCAATTCACATGTTGCTGACTTTGATACTGCGGCTCTCTGGCATTCACTCTTCATGTAATTTTTAGGAAGTCTTGGTTCCACACTACACACACTACATCAGGTCTTGAATAAAGAGATGCAAAAAGCAGCTCTTTATCCAGAAAGACTTACCAAAACCACACAGTGTCATTAGTACTACAACAGGACACAAAATAGGCAGGAAGGTGCAGAAGAGGTCATCCAAGCAAGTTATGCTGATGATGCAAGAGCTGCATCTTGAAGATCAAATGGGAATATTAAGAGTAGCATTACCAATAATCATTATACATGAACCAGACGAGATTAAGAAATGTCTATAGAGCCAGGAATTGTGGTATATGCCTGGAAGCCCAGCACTCTGGGAAACTGAGGCAGGAGTACCCGAAGTGCAAGCCCACTCCAGGCTACTTAGTGAATTAGAGAGACTTTGCCTTAAAACAAAACATAAAAAAGGCTAAAACTATATCTAGTGCAAAAGTCCTGGGTTCAATCTCCAGTACTGCAGGATAAAAAGGAAAAGAAAACAAGAAAAGAAGAGGAAAGGAGAGGGGAGGAGTGAGGAGGGGAGGAGAGAGAGGGGAGGAGAGGAGGGTGGGGAAGGGATGAGGGAAAGGAGGGGAGGGGAGGACAGGAGAGGAGGGAAAGGAAAGGAAGGGAAGAGAAGGGAAAGGAAGGGAAGAGAAGGGAAGGGAAGGGAAGGGAAGGGAAGGGAAGGGAAGGGAAGGGAAGGAAAGGGAAGGGAAGAGAAGGGAAGGGAAGAGAAGCTCACAAGCTGAGGCAGGCAATCAATACAGATAGAAAGTGTGGGGCCGATGGGGCAAGTGGAATGTGTGTCTGAGGATCTGTTTTCTTTCTCCTTATGACTTTTCCTGTGCTATAAGAAAAGATAAGATATTTATAAGATAAATAAAACACATTTGTGGATGTATCTGCAAGTGTTTCCAGAGATGACCAGCATATAAGGCAGCAAAGTGAGGTGAGAAAATCCACCCTAATTGTGACCAACATCATCCAATAAGTTTTCAGCCCAGCTGGAATAAGAGGAGAAGAAAAAGTTGTCCTGAATTTGCAAAGCTCCATTCTGCTCGAGCAAGTTCATCTGCTGTGGACAACAGACTCCAGCATCCTCAGCCTGTCAAGATGGACTCATGCCCATGGCCTTCCGGGGAGCTTCCAGACCTTCAATCTAGGACCAGTGCTGTGTTCTTGATCTCTCTTGTTCTGCCACTTCCAGACTTGTGGACTAAGCAGGTAATGGCCCCTGTGGTTCCCCAGAGATATCTGCATCAGATAGTTGCTGAGGTCTCTCCTACCTCTAATCCTATAAACCTACCAAATAAATGTCTTTGCACAATTATGTGCATATTTCTATATTTCCCTATTGATTCTGTTGCTCTAGAGAACTTTAACCAATACAGCAGCAGAGATGTTTCCAGCAGAGAAGAGACTTTGTGCAATAGGCACAGAAGAGCTGGAATGATCTAGAAACTTTCAGGAGAGGAGCAAGGATGAGGAGCCAGGCAGGGGCAGGTGCACCACAAGAGGGAGCATCACATTCAGGACGTAGACAGGGGCCTACGTGAAAGCCCTTCAATGGTATTTTGAGGAGTTTGATTACAAACTTACAAACTTACAAACAAAAGGAATTGGAATCTATAATGCATATTAAGTAAGAAAGTAACACACAAAATATCTTTTGCTTCCTAGAAAGATATTTCCACAGCAGAGAAGAAGGAATCAGAGAGGGGTGAGGCCAAAGGCATGGAGAGTAGTTGGCTTATGCATTTATCCAAGTAACAGACAGAGATTCCTCTCCTGAGAGAGGATCTATTTTGTGATATGTAAGAGAGAAAATTAGAAAATATACTGACCATGAGGCTTGGGTGAGGTGGAGAAATTAAGTTTCTGGATGGAATGATTAAATAGACAGTCATTGTCTTCAACAGTTAATGAGAAAGAAAAATGAGAAAGTATTCCATTCAGACTTGATGGCACTAAGCTGCAACTACAATTCCCTCATCTGCACACCTCCCTGCTTCTTGTTTCACAATTCCTGACTGCCCCTCGAAGGTCACACCCCAGTGAGGGTCGTCGTCTTCATTCCATTCATATTTAGATGCCATCCTTATTTTTTCAGAAATTTCTTTTGGTTTGAATCCTGGATGCCCATCCATCTTGAGTTTTGTGGGAGATCTTGCCATGAGTTTAAGCCCCCAATCCTCTATTTCTAGAGACCCTCTGGTGCTCAGCACACCCTCCTTTGTGTCAGAGTCATAGGTAGAGTTGGCTTCCAGAACCCAGGAGACAAGCAGGGAGGAAAGAAAAGACTCCTCCCACATGCACTCCAAGCACACCTGTCCCTCAGCATGGAGAGCTGAGCTGAGCTGCTCATTTCCTGATCATCTTTTTATGTTTCTGTTCTGTTTGATGTTCAGATGCTCACAGGCTGAGGCAGGCAATCAATACAGATAGAAAGTGTGGGGCTGATGGGGCAAGTGGAATGTGTGTCTGAGGGTCTGTTTTCTTTCCCCTTATGATTTTTCTTGTGCTAATAACACAGAGAAGACTTGTGTCTGAACGAGGTAATGAACTGTACTCTCTCTTTTAGGAATGAGAGTGGAGATGCAGGATGTGAGTAGCTGGGGGAAGAGCAGGTGGCTTTCCTTCCTGGAACATGGTGAGATTTTAAGAAGTATGCCACCTGAATACCTTGTGACCCTGTGAGGACAGGAAGAGAGGAGAGAGAGTGAAAGGAACGGGGAGGGTCCAGAAGGGTCCAGGGAAGGAGGAAAACTCCAGATGAAAAGGAGAAGGGTGGGGGTTATGTGCTTGTATTCTCTCCAAGGAGAGAAGGCTGGATAAGCATGTACCAAATAATATGCCAAGACTTTACTGTACTTAACTCTTCCAACAGTGCCTTAGTTTTTGCTGTCTTTATTGCTGCCATCATGACAGGGATGATGGACAACCCAGAAGTCACTCCCTTGTCTGAAGTGGCTCTCCAAAGTTCTGATCCTGGCCTCCTCCCATTCTGTATGCCCAAGGTCCTACTCACCTGATTTGAGGGCAGGTAGAAGAGCACCACATGGGCAACTGACCCAGGGACGAAGCACAACCTCAGGGCAGTTGCAGGCCAGTCTCTCTTTTCAGCAGCCTTCAGAGAACCTCAGAAGAAAGGATGGCCAGTCTCTGATTGCTGATAAGAAGCCTCTTGGGACCCTCCTGGTTGCCTGTCCTTCCTGCCTTCAAGACCTGCTGGAAATTTAGGACCAGACAATCCCAAAGCCACCATCATTATCTACAAATTAACAAACAGCCCGGAGAGTCCACAGTTGCACAGCCTTCCTCCTATCCCTCTTTCTTCCTCCTAGAAGCCTGGAAGTCCTGGCCATGCCAACTTTTCCAGCAAGTCTCCATCCCACTGTATTGGTGTGTGCCTGCCAAGCCCATCTCCCTCCATCTGCAAAACTGTCCTCTCCTTGTTTGGTCCAATGGGCCTTTGCTGAGAGCTCAGTGGTGATGGCATCTGAGCAGAAGCTTTCACGATAGAGTTGAGACCATCAGAGTGTATGCATCACTCATCAGAGGCATTCTCAGGACAAGGTGTGCTCTTGACAGCCACTAGTGGAGGAGCACATGTCACCAGCCTCTAGGTTCCTACCAAGTCATGCTGCTGCTGTCGATACCACACCTGGTGTAGAATCCTAGCAGCACCAAGAGTTTCCTTTGCCCTCCTATTGCTTGTTGGCCTTGCTGATGCTTCTGGAGATTCAGGTTTCCTGCCTGGCTGCCCAGCACAGACAACAACCCCTGACACTCAGCGCACTACTGAGCATGAAGGGAGAGGCAGGGCATGGCAGAAGCCAAGCCCAAGGTCACCACGTAGTCTGCCTTCACAGCATGAAGACTTCAGCAGACCCCAGCGTGGGCCTTCTGAAGTTCTAGTCCCACATTCCTAATGGCCTCTGTAGTCCAAGCCCTATGAAGCCCAAGGTTATCTATCCTTTCTCTTCAAAGTCAAGGAAGGATTTAACTTCCAAGTCTTTTAGTGAAGTGAAAAAGGGGAGAGAAACAAGGGGAGAGGAACAAATCATATATCTCATAAAAATTAAGTGAATATATTCTCTCTCTCTGTCTCTGACTCTGTCTCTCTGTCTCTCTCCACTTCACTGTACTTTTTTAAAATTTGCACATAGAAGAACTGTGTTATGTGTTTCTTTGGCATATTTGAGTTTCCAGCTTCATACTTTTGTTCTTTTGACTGATTATTAACTAAGTTATTTGGACACAATGTTGGGATACTAGGAGAGTTGCTTTCCTAAATGAAAGAATAACTGGGCAGGTACTATACACAGAGAGGACACTTAGCCCAGAGGGATGATGTATATTACCAGTAAGAGTAAATGTAGCACAGGATTTTCTCAGGCAATTCAGAAGGGCATGAAGTTTAAAACTGACTGATGAGTGTAGCATGCTATTTAAAAGCATAAGGGATGTTGCTCGGTGGAGGAGAACTTGTGAGAGGTCAGAGATTCTTTTTTTGTGTGTTTTTTTAGAATTTTTTAAAATTTATTTTATTTTATTGAAGTACAAGTAGCAATGAAACAGTTTCAAGGTACATTAACAGGACAGATTTGATAAATTAATACATTGAAAACTGTTTTCATAATGTTTTGGTATCATAGATGGTGCATACATATTATACTTACAGATATTATTATAGCAGATGTCTCTAATCAATGATTTAAGAGAGTGTAGCTGTTTACTTATCTTATTTTTTTATACCTGAATTACATCACAGATTCAATAATTAATACTTTCTACCTTGTTATTTTCCTAGTGGTTGTCCATAGTACTAGAAGCCAACATAATATCTTGTCAACCACTATTAGCGCAAATCTTGCTTCTCATACAGTTATGCAGAAGCACAGTATATTTATCCTAACTATACTGTTATACACACACATCATGATTCTTCCTTTCTATACCCCTTCCTTTGTCTACACCTGTCAAAGATAGGCACTCCATTGTCATTCAACCAATCCACAGAGATTTAACCCACAATGCTATACATGCATTGGATCTCCTACTGGCTGCAATGACACACACCTGTGGTTCTAGGATGGTGGAGCAGCAAGATTTCTTTAGTCCATAAGTTTTAGACCAGCCTGGACAACATAGTGTGACCTTATCTCAAAATATGGCAAGATAGATTGCAGATTATAGATTATAGGATTAGATATAGATGATATAGTTAGATGATATAGATATAGATAAATATAGATGATATAGATATAGATAGCTGGACATGGACTTGGACCTGGACATGGACATAGACATAGACATAGACATAGACATAGACATAGACATAGACATAGACATAGACATAGACATAGACATAGACATAGACATAGACATAGACAGACATAATCAGGCAGACAGAATTATTTATTTCTGGAAGTTTTCCCTTAATATTTTGTCAGTGTCTTCTTTAGAAGCATTTAGAAATTTTTTTTCATTATAATTATTTCTCTTCTTACTTCAGAGATTCTGATCTGATCTCCTTTATACCTTTCTGCAATTGTTTCTTTACTTCAGATGCTATTATTTCAGAGATTTCAGGTTTGTGATTTCCAATTTCTTCTATGCTGGTGTCTCCTGCATTTGTTCCAAGTGGGCTCGCGGCCTGAGAATGCATTTTGCTCTTACTCTCTGTCATTTTGTGCAACACTGTCCTCTGACCTTTGGTGTAGAGCTTTGGTGCAATTTTTATCTTAGCACCCACCAATATTATTACCCAAGAGAGATTGTGTGGTTAAGGCAGTTACAATTTTTATATTTACAGAACTACAATTTAGGAACACTAATAATTGATAGTGATATCTAGCAGTTAACAAACTTTTGTAACTAATGGGTTTGTATCTTAAACCATAAGTGTCAACATTGAGTCTGTATAACTAAGCAGATATTAAATTGGAAATTTGTATTTAAATTAGTTCCCCTAACTTCTGTCTGATCACTTCCCCTTGACGTACATAGGGTCTTCCAGGCAGACTAGTTCACCCCAGTTACGTGTTTCTCTCTCTTGATTAAGAGAGAAAGAGAGAGAGGATGGTCTCATATGCCTGTCTAGCAAAGTGTCTCAGCTTACCAGGTCCGGATTTAGCAAATTCAAACTCATCCAAGTGAGTGTGGCTTGGGTCTGCCTGCTGTGCTCCACTTCCTCCTGCTGCAGCCCTTGGAAGTGAACCTGCTGTGCGCCTCTGGCAAGATGTCGGAGTACCTGGGTGGGTCTGGCTTCTAGCCTCTCTGCAGGGAATTCTGCCTCAGGGTTCCACACCAGGCTTATCTGATGAAGGAGGGTCCCAGGAGTGCTCGGAATGTCCTATACACTTGCTGGGCCTGGGCTCTGGCTGGAAAGGGCTCCTTTAATATTTTGAACTGTAGTTGACATCGGACAACTAAAGCAGACTGGGGTAAGGGGAGGACTGTTATGCATTCACACTGTCTCGTAGCCAGCACAATCGTCCATCTCTAGCACTTTTTCATTGTCCCAAACTAAAATTCCACCATTCAGCTGTGACTCCCTACTTCTTCCCTTACAGATCTGGTAACGACCATTCTACTTCCTGTCTCTATGAATCTGGCTACCATGAATACTTCCTATAGGTGAACTATATAATATTTGTGATTACTTTACATACAAAGAAACAAATCCTCTTCTTAGCCAGGGGTGATCTAAATGCGTGTGGTTTATTTCACTTATAATAATGTCCTCAAGGCTCATCAGGTTGTAGCATCTATCAGAACTTCATTTATTTTTAATTCTGAATAAAATTTTCCTTTATTCAAATGGTGCATGTTTTGAAAATCTGTAACATTTGTGTTGTTGTATGTTACTCTGTTTATGTCATTTGTTCTCTTTGTCTTAGCTTCTATTTTCACTCAAGTTAAAATACAAGTAAATAAATTTTTAAAAAATGTTTTAGAAAAAATACTAAAGTACATTAAGTACCATAAAAATATGGTGCATGGGTCCATTCATCTGTTACAGACTGTGCTGGTTGCTTCCATCCTTTGCCTATTGTGAATAATACTGTTACAAACAACTAGGGAGGTAGGTACCTGGCAGGAGTTACATTGCTGGATCGTTCGGTAGCTCTATACTTAGCATATTGAGGAACTGCTACACTGGGACCACATCATTATACACAGTTCCCAGCCATGTGTTCCAGTGTCTCCTTATTTTCACCAACACTTGTCACTTTTATTTTCTATTTGCTTTCTTTATGAGTATGAGAAAAACATTCTCAATGATCCTATTTTGTTATTTAGATTGATTTTACAAATCAGCTCAGCAAAGTTAACTATCTTATGAACCACTAAGTTGCCAAAAAATAAAATATCAGGACTTTTCTATCCTAGGTATTGAACTCAAGGCCTCTGCAATAAGCTACACCTTCAGCCTATTTTACTTTTTCTTTTAAGATAGGCTTTTGTTAAGTCTCTAAATTCTCTAGGAGGGGTTTGACTTATGATTGTCCTTTCTCAGCCTCCTAGAGTTCTGAGGTTATAGGTGTGAACGACCGTGCCTGGCTCAAGACCTTTTTTGACCCACATGGCCAGCTGCTATTCCCCTCTGCATAAGCCTTGCTTGAAGATTTAGGTGTTTTGGGAAATGTTTGAACAGAGTTTTAAGATATATACCTTGAATACATTGCAATATATATATATATATATATACATATATATATATATATATATATATATATATATATATATATATATATATATTCAAATAAAGCCACCAGTCAACAGGAAGCAAGTCCTTTTCTCATCTAAGGGATGAGCTAAATGTGGGTGAGGAAGAGAAAGAAAGGCTTCCAACTCTTATACAGAGCCCATGGATGCATTAGGCTTACTAAGACCATGAAAGGCTTGCAGAACTTCTTGCCTAGTGGAACCTGTGGCTCTGAGAAGAGATCACAGCACAGAGCAGATCATGAAGCCAGGATCAAAGCTCTAATCTAATTCCAAAACCCCCATTCTGTTGCTTCAGCCGTTCTGTCTGCGGAATACTAGATACCTAGGAGCACCTCACTATGGCCAGGAGGTAAGCACAGCTGTGCACAGCATAGTATCTGCTGGCATCATTTTTCATCAAAGTTCTGAAAACAACAGTCAAAATCAAAAAGCATTTTTATGTTAAAAATACATACTAAGAAGTAGAATGCAAAATTCACAAAAAATTCCTAAGATGAAACATGGGGCTTCAAAGAAATTTCACACTGACAGCAGCCTTAGGCAATACTCTCAGACCCCTGGGGGCAAGAGTCCTTGCCTCTGCTGATAAGGTTCCTTGCTTGAAAACAGTGGAGCTCGGCTGCTCTACATTATGACCTGAGAACTCACTCTGGAGTCCCACCAGCTTGGTTTTGAAATCTGGTTCTGAATTTCTTTTTTCTGTATCTCATTTTCCTCACTTATAAGATTGGGAAAAAATAGTGCACCTGCTTCCTATTGCTGCAGGAGCAGAACTAATACACATAGAATGTTTATAATAGCACCTAGCAAACAGTAAGCACTATGCAAGGGTTCATCTTCTTGTCATTTTTGCTTTGAACTTGTTTATTTATAAAATGAGATATTACAGGCAAGGCATGAGCATAATCCTTGGAAAGTGGTACATGCTCTACAAATGTCACAGGTAACGGCAGTTATTTCAGTTCTTCTGTTGCTGTTGTTGCTGCAGTGCTGCGCTGCCATTTCCAGGAGAAAGTCAAGAAGGAGTCCAGTCAGTAGGGTTAGCTTTTGGCTGCTGGGTGCGGCACCCCGCACAGCACAGCTTGAAGTGGGAGGGGCTCAGTGTCACTCACTCTCCCGCAAGCTGGCCCCAGCCAATGATGGAAGAGCAAGACAGAGCCCAGCTGCCTCATTCTGGGTAGCTAGAAAACAGAGCCACGGGTTGACAGCTGTGAGGAAGGCATGCGGACCAGGCACAGACACCAAAGCCATACCTCCATCACCTACCCAGAAATATCAGTCTTCAGAGTGGATTTCAAAGACCTTTCAGTTGACTTTATCTAACCCCCAAAGCCCTCAGCTATCCATGTCTTTTCACGGATTTCTGCTCCTTTATATTTCACACATAATAGGTGTCCATTAGAATCCCCTCCCTGAGCCTCAGAGTCTACATAATTTGACATTTCTGAAATCATTAAGGGGGCTAGTAGGACATAAAGGAAAAATACACAGTGCGATAGACTCTTATCACCAGTTTCGAAGTCACCCTCAGCCTTTATCCTTTCCCAGGAAGACTAGAAGGACATCCCCTGTCCCTTATCACACCCGAACCCCTTGCAAGCAGCATGTCATCAAGTGCACATTCTTTTGTGTCTGTCTTGCCCCCCCCATTAGATCATGAGCTTCCCAAGGAAGGAGTAGATTTTTCACCCATGGTGTGCAATTTCAGCCTTGCAAAACGTGTATATAGACTGCACTCTCCAAATCATGAGCATATTTTTTAATTGTTCACTCCAAATAAGCTGTTTTTATAACTAAGGCCACCAATTGTCAATTTTATGACCCTAAAGAGTACCTTCTTCCAAATCGCACCAAACGTTGTATCTATTGGTGCAGCACAGGGTAGGAAAGGCCTCTTCCTTCCCTGCAGCATATGCATGGCTGGGGACACCAGGTAGGGCTTAAGCATTGGCAAATAGATTCCATCATGTCTATGTCTGGCTGTGGGCTCCCTAGCTGTCAAGGGAAACAAAGCATAAGAGGTGGCAGTGGAGCCCAAATGCTCAGATAATTTCCTTAGAGGCAGAATCCAGGTCTTCAGTACATTTCGCTTGGGGCCAATTGTTATGAAAGCTCCTCATCTCTCACTGATTGTAAACTGTATAACACCCATGGGTATAAGAGGCTGCATCCCATTGACAGTAATTGCCAAAAGGCCGTGATGATTGTCCTTGGAGTACAGGATCCTAACAACCCATCTCAGTGGCTCTGGAACATGTGATCCCCTGTGTCCCAGAATGGGGGCATCACTCGTGTGGCCCAAAGGAGCAACACGGAAGTCACTGTCCTGATCAGATCCCATCTACACAGGACAGGGGTTTAGCTCGGTGGCACAGTGCTTGACTGGCAAGTGCGAGGTCCTGAGTTCAATTCCTGCTTCTCCACCTCCAGAAAACACAATAAAAAATTACTAACCAGATCCCAACTACAGCTAACAAGGGACACTGTTTAGTTTGTGTCCAATCCTTCCACTGTTGACAATGTTCATGCTGAACCATTTGGATCCAGAGAGACAAAGCCCAGCTTCTTCAGCTTCGCATCTCTCCACTCCCCCGACACTTGCTGGGAGCCACTCAGTTGGCAGGAGAAACCTGCCACCTGTCCCCATAGTGGTTGCCCTGTCTCTTCCCATTCCCAGGCCAGCCACAATAACAAGATGACATGCAAATCAACAGACCTCCAGGGATCCTTCTGTGTGCTACAGAAAGCCCTAGCACAGAGCAGCTATGCAAATAGGCCCTTCTCTCACTTCCTACATAGTCTCAAATGAGCTGGGGCTCAGCAAAGACACTTGGTTTTATATTATTGTTTTAGGGCTTTACACCCCAGAAAACTCACTCTCCACTGACCTTGATAAAAGCTTTATGTTGAGGCCTGTGTTTTTATCCTGTGCACATTACATAGGAAAGTGCATCAGATTAAGGAGGTTTGAGCTTCAGATGCAGAAGGAAGTTCTCAAATGGGAGCTGTTAGTGTGTGGAGTTTATGGAGAAATTTTAGTGAGGAAACATGTTACCTAGCTCCTGGGCTGACACACATGTGTGTAAGCATGTTTGTGAATATATATGTGCTCATAGATATGCATATGTGTGTGCTTATGTCCATTTGTTGGTAAGCACATGAATGTGTCTATGTGTGCGTGCACTTGTGTGCCTGTGTTTGTGTGTATGAATGTGTGTCACAGGGTATGTGTGTAGACATGTAGGAACATGCATGCACATGCATGTCTGTGTATGTGTATGCATATGTGCATGTAAAAATGTGTGTGCATACATGTGTGCCTTTACCTGTGTGCATGAGTGCATGCACCTGTATATGTCACTGCATGTGTAAATGCATGTGAGAACACATTTGCATATATATGTATATCTGAACAGAAGCTCTGCAGGATGCCTGAAATGCTTTCTTGGAGGTTTAGGCTGAGAATGGACAAGGCAAATTGCACAACCCACCCCTGAGAGTGGTTTCATTGTCTTGAAGCATAACAAGGGCCCTCAAAAGTTCCTGGGCACCATGCCACCCATCCTCTGGCTGGAGGACAAGCAATCCTGGCTCAGCTTATCCGCCTTCTGGCGAGGGTGCCAGGACCATTTCTTCACTGACCATCTTCCCAGTTTCTGTCCAAGGAAGGCAGATGGAGGAGGTCAGTGGAGGGCCAGCCATTCCCCGGGCTCCTCTCCCAGCTGTCAGCCCTCGATGGCCTCACACAGACCACAGTGTAGCTAATCACTGTGGGTGCTGCAACAGGATGCTGACCACAGAGAAAGCCTAGGGGAGCAGCGGGGACAGTGGCAGTGGCACTGTCTGGCTGCTCCATGAAGGAGGAGAGGGGCTAGGAGGAACATCTTTGAAAAACAAGGTGACAGAGGCAACAACACTGGCTCTGGAGCTACCCCGGAGTCAGGCACTCGTGTACACCATCCCAGGAAGGAGCAGAACCTTCAAACACCAGACTTAAGGCTTTCAGCACCAGCAACTAGGATGTCAAAAGCAGGTCATGGTCTGAGAAAAGGAGAAGGGAAAAACCAGCTACATAAAGAGAAATAGGGACAGAAGGAAAGACAGGGCGGTTTTCACACCCAACTCTCCCTGGTTTGCATAAGCACTTAGTGCACGTTAGAAGGAGCACAGCAGGGGAGCACCAGGAGAACTGGAGAAGACAGGATGCAGACTACAAAGATGGGTGAAAAATGGTGGACTGTGGCCAGTGCAGGCTTTAGAGGGAGCTGATGGAGCCTTTCTTCTGAGAGCAGAGGGGACCCCAAAGCAGCCAGTGCACAGGCCCTGCAGCTCTTCCCCCACGGTACCTCCCATTCTGCTCCAGCATCTTAGTAACAGTGCAATCTTGGAGCAGTGCTCTCTCACCATTGCTACAGTTTGTTCAGAGGCTCACTCTGGACTCAGGAGGACAGGGCCAGACCAAAGGGCAGCCCTGAGAGTCACACTCAGTGGCCCACACTTGCCTTGTCTGTTCAGTGACACTTTAGCATGGCACTTGTTACAGCATGGTGGTGTCAATGGTCGCATAAATGAACAGCTACAGTACACTTTAAATAGTGACTGGTCTGTACTATGCATGGTACATTTTTGTTAAATGTTTTAAAATTAAATTCCTGAACTTGACAAAAACCATCACAAAGCAAGAGCTCAATGAGCGGATGCCTGTCACAGGCCTGGGGACCGGGTGCCCTTGGACCCAGACTGTCCTGACCCTGGATGGAGCTCGTTCTCTGGGATTTCAGAGGCGAGGATTAGTGCTAAGAGTGGGACCTCAGGACTTCTGGTTAACCCAGGCACAGGTCCCGACTCTGCAGGTCTCAGCGCACTCTCCCGTCCTCTTTTCTTTTCGCTGGGAACTGTCCTCACATCAAGGGCTCACCTGCCCCTGTCACACAGACCTGCAGCTGCCCCATGATCACCCTTTCTTCCAAAAACATGGGGTGTGGGGCTTTGCCTGACCTCTTAGTCTGTCCCTTCCTTCTCACCTACAAAACCTGAGCTGGCTGCTCCCATTTCTGATCTAATTGATGCGTTGCTTTCTCCTATTTGCAAAACATAAGAAACCCTTAAAACTAAGAGGCTGCTTTCCATTTCTGAGGTGGGCTGCGGGCTGCCACGCACACTCACACGCATATATTTGAACAAGTTTGATTCAGTGTAGCTGACACGAAAACCACTTAGTCGTTTCTCCTACATCATCCTAAGTTAATACTCCTGACAGGCTGCAGGAGGCTTTTCAGCAATTTTTCTATTTCAGCTTTTTTTCCCCTCTGCCTCCCGTCACCTCCCCACCTCCCCCTTCCCCTGCTATAAAATTTGCTTTCTGCTCAAAAGCTGGCCAAACCTTTGCAATTTGTATCCATCGCATCTTAAGACCAAATTGAAAGGCGAGCGGCTCTGACGGAGCAGGGCAGCTGGGCCTTGCAGGGATGGATTCTATTTGTGCTTGATGTAGGGAATTTAACTGCTCAGGGAAGATAAGAGATGCGCTGGCTGCCTCCCTTCCTCGGGAGCGCTGGCAGACCTGAGCTCTCTCAGCTCACGTGCTTAGCTTCCTGCCTGTCTAGGGGTGGGCTTTATGCTCTACAGGGGGCAAAGGACGGATTTCCAAAGTCTCAGGACCGTGCTTGTGATTGATCTCTGTGCCTGAAGGGATGGGCTACATTTCTGTCTCTCACTAGCACAAACCTCTCAAGCCCATGGATCTGAGGTCCGGATGCAAATTATGCCTTCTCTCGGCACCCCCTTGGCCTCTGCACTGGCTCCAGCCCTTTTCCCGTATTCCCAAAGCATCAGCTCCCCTCGCGTGCGTTTGCAGCAGGGCAGAGTGCAGCAGGCAGTGTGCAGCAGGGAGTGTGGGGGAGGACAGGACCTGCAGATGACCCCCAGGCTCTCAACTTCCCTTGAAGCACCACCAGGAGAGTGGTCCCAGCTCTGCCACCCACTTCAGCCCTAGCTAAAGGCAGCAGCACCTGGCCCCTACACCAAAGCCTGTGATTTCTTAGGCTGGCAGCCAGCAGGGGGCAAGCTGGCTTTGCAGCTGGCAGCCCAGAAGCGCTGATATGCTGCAGCCCTGACATGCTTCCCAGGGCTGGGCTGGGAAGTGGCAGCAGCTAACCCTGAGTGGGAGACAGTTATTTAAGGCCCAAACTCTTCTGCTCTGGCATCATATTTCTGAGGAGCCCTAAGATTCAGAGCCAGCCAGAGGAGGGCTGGGCTGCATGACACTGCTTAAGAGAAAGCATAAAGCTGTCACTCTCTCTGGCTCCCTGTAGTGTCCCATTGCTGAGGTGGACCTGGGCTGCAGGCTCCTTTCCCAGCCCCAGTTCCCACTCCTTGGAAACTATGAAGTGTGAGGCGAATGCTGTCTAGCATTTCTGGGGTACACCCTGTCTTCCACTGCCAGAAGTGTCATTGCTGCCATCTCCATTTTGAAAGAAGAAAACTGAGTCTCAGAAAGGTCACATAACCTGAGGAGAGTCACATGGCCCAGGAAGCATTTGTTCTGGTACTGGCTGACCCGCCTCAGCCATCCACATCCTTTGCCTTCACATCCTCGCTTATCTAGAGCATGTGGTCAAGGGCTTGTCCTCACTTTTAGAGGGAGCAGAAGATGCCTGTTAAGGCATCAAGTCCCAAGCATGGAGCAAATCTCTGGGAAGACACTACAAGGAGGAGGAAGCATTGGCTGAGCCCTCAGTATGCATCAATATCCAACCATGTGGTTCAGGGCTAGTTGCTTGGCATCTCTGTGCTGCTGTTGTCTTGTCTAAGGAATGTAGAGATAGACCAAGACGTATTAACCTGGGGTCTGTGAATGGGTTTTGGGAACCACAAATTCCCTGTAAATATTAAAGACTGCTGTACAGGGGCATTGTGAATGTGTGTATTTACCTGGGAAATTGGTTGCTAATTTCCCCAAAGGGTCTATGAGAAGAAAGAATTTGAAAACAATTATGATTGATGGCCTCCAAGTCCCTTCTAGCTCTGACATTTAGATACAGATGAGTGACTCTCTAATAAAGGAATTTCAGGTCTAGGGCAGACAGCTGAAGATCCTCATGTTTAGGGGAAGTTTTGGGCCCACTGTGAACAGAGCAATAGCTTCAGAGGATCAGAAGGACCTCTGAGCCTCTCTGCTTCTTACCTGACATCAAATAGTCTCCCAGGGAGAGGGCTGCCCAGAGCCCTAGTGGCTTCTCCAGCCTCCCCTCAGCTCCCTACCCTACCAGGGCAGTATCCAGTAGGTCAAGCCCAGCTTCCTGTCCCGAGACCTCTAAAGACCATGGTAAGGTCCCACATAGAAGCTCCAGAGAGTGATGAGTAATGAGCCAGTCCTTTTGGGTAACCCAAATACCATACTGTTTGGAGCAGAGAGGAGGAGATTTTTACTCATCTCTATCCCAATTTGCTCTTCTTGGTTTGATCTAAAATCAAATCAAGTTACGAGTGCTAAGGCCTTAATTCCTGATGCAAGTGAGGAAGTTGTCATGAATCAACACCAAAAGCAGTCTAAAGATGGAAGAAGTAGCCAGAGGAAAAGATGAACCTTTCCGTTTTGCACTGTGACAACTAGGATGCCAGGTATTGGTAACATGTCAGCATGTCTCAGACTCACTTGGGCCAGAATGACAGAGCTACATCCTTCACCTGGGCTGGGTCTCTAGTCACTGTCAGAAGCCTAATGATTAAGCACCACAGCCAGACAGCCTGCCTGCCACCTTCTCACCTCCTCCATTCTCCTTGAGGCCTTTGGTTGAATCTGTATAGAACCTGAGCAATATGTCATCTGCACATAGCAGGAGGTAACAATGTGTCTGGGCACCAGGCAGCTCCCGTAGGTAGGCTGGAGCCATGTTCCAGCTAAGGGGAATGGTTTTGTGTTGCACTGCTCTCATTAATGTGGGCTAATAAGGCTACATTTCATAATGACTTTACTTTCTATTTTACTTTGCAAATATTGATGGAATAGTAAGTTTGTTCAAGTTTCCCTAAAATGTGTGTTTGGATCACTTGGGATTAGAAATTTAAATTCTCAATAGCGCTCCAAATCAGCCAGTGCTTACCAGTCCAGAAAGTTCCATCTGGCTATGGTAAAAAGGCTCCCACCATGGGCTGAACTTGAAAATGAGAGACTTATGGACATGCTTCAATGCTAAGATTAGGAGGCAAATTTTGAATCTGAAGGGCATGGACAATGGGAATGGACAGTGTAGGAAGGTCCTACTGGGATCGGTTCTGGTGATGTGGAAAGGTTGGGAAGCCCATGATGGGATTTATAGGCTGGGGTATCAAACAGACATATAAATAGATCATCAACATCAGATAAGGCAAGGTGGAAATAAGGAGCCAAGTAAAGGGCTCTAACCTTGATACCAGACAACCTGTATACCTCTGGGCATTTGGCTTTGGACACCAGGTGGAAATCACTTTTGAATAGGGGAACAAAGTCAGAAGAATGCTAGCAGCAAGATTTCCCTGATGTTGCATTCTCTTCACTGATCTTAAGGGCAGGGAGGTCCTGAACACAGTTTAATGTGAGGCAACAAATACAGCTCACATGGCTCAAGGTAGTGAACCTATGGCCCTGGTCCAAGAAGAGGAGAAAAGCAAAAGAAATATATGGTTTCTTGGTGTGACACATGCAGGTAGAATCCAGGGACATTCCTTTGTGCACATTCTGATGCCGTCAGTAAAGTCATCAGTCTAGAGCAAGACTGACAAGAAAGCTTGAAAAAGTTTCCACCCCATAACGTGCTGCCACAGGAAATGCACTGGAAGACACAGGAGTTTTCTCCCCAGAGAAATGTATGACAAGGTTCACAATGGCATCAGTGCTGCAAATCCCGATCTTGTAGGTAAAAGTGGGAAATTTTCACTACGTCACTTGATACCAGGCTGGCCCAGAGGACCTAGAGATACCTGCTGCAAAGGGAAAAAGAGGTGTGGATGGGGGTGGTGCTCACAGGCCTGACTTCACTCTGGCTTCTCAGTGAGCTCCCAGGCCCACGAGAGCTGCCAGTCAAGGTGCTTGAGACTTCTGGAGATGTGTACAGAGATAACTAGGATGTGGTTGTGAGCAGGAACAAGTGATGGGCAGAGAAGAAACCCTCACCTAGCCCTGACACCTGTACCATCCCACTGTCCCTCAGGCGTCATACATGAAGTCTTACCCTCCCCCAGCACAGGAGCTTCTATAGCAACTCTCATGGGATTTAGAATCAGACCAGAGTTCAAATGCTGGCTCTCTACCAACTAGCTGTAAAACCTTGGAATACTAAGCTAACTTCTCTGAGTTTCAGTATATTAGGCAATGAGGATAACAGAATGTATTTCACTGAATTTTCAAGAAGACTTGGAATGATGACACTTCTATCATGCAGGATGTCTAGGCACTGAGCTAAGTGATTCATGTAAATCACTTTGTCTAAAGGAACCAGAGGCTTCATCTTGGTTCCCTCAGTTTTGTTGGTTTGTTTGTTTTTGGCTTGTTTAGAACTATTGGCACCTAGGCTCACTGGGTAGATAGTAATTATGAAATTGTGGCTCATGTGTCCTCAAGGAAACAAACAGGTCCTGTGTTACTTCTTATATCTGTGGCTATAACAAAACGTCAGAGGCCAGATGTGGTAGACAACAATGAGGTATATTTAATTTACAGTTTTATGTGAAAGTTTAGGACCAGGCAGCTCCATTGATGTGGTTCTGGTACAGCTACATCAGCTTATGGAGTGTGACAAACACCACAGGAGCCTGTGTAAGTAGAGATAGCACATGATGAGATAAGAAGCCAGCCTTCTTCTTTTATAGCAACATATTGTCAGGATATCTAACTCAAGAAGATGAGCAGTCTTTATAAAGACAGTGCACGTCCCACTAGGCATCGCTTCTCAAAGGTTCCAGTGCCTCTCTGCTCTGCTGGAGGCCAGGCCACCAGCATCTGAACCTGTGGACATACTCAACCATATGCAAACCTTCACAGTTGTTGGGTGTTGCCTTTGCTGGTTCAGCAAAGCCAGGTGTGAGGGTCAAATAGAGTAAAGATATTATCCTGCACCACACCTTGAATATGAGCCCAACCCTATTTCCTGCTATACAGACTGTGGAGGGCCGCCTGGACACTCTCCTTGAAGGAGGAGCAGTTGCCTCCATTTTGGCTGAGCCTGACCCTATTTCCACATACTGCCATGTAAAGAGCTGGCCAGGGCTTTTCCTTATCCCTTCAGTTGGCCTTAAGCAATGCAAATTGGTCCAGCTGAGGTATAATGGTAGTCTTTCAAAATGGCAGGGGGGTTTCCCCAGGGTCCCCACCTGCTGTCTCCTTGTGTGAGCCAGGAGGGTACAGGATGAAGAGCCAGTGCTCCATGCTGCGGCCTGGGATCCATTCTTGAGATAGAGGCTCGAGCTTCCTGGAGCTTGAAAGACTACGCATCCGAGCTAAGCACCAACCCCAGAACAGTAGATACTGCCTCACTTTTGCTATGCAGATTAATCTTTCTGCATATCCTTCTCTGCATACTACAGAGGTGATTTTGGGCTTCCTCACGGAACTCACTTACTTTCCACTGTTCTCACAGTCACTCATCCTTAAGTTACTCCTTTCTTTGTGAATGAATAAAACCTGGATTCAACCTTGGAAGTCTCTGTTCTGGACAGCCATCATCGAGGCTGGATTTAGGACCTCTTGCTGCCCCATAACTAAATATGCCTTAGTGTCTGTGCTCATGCCATAGGTTTTTCTGGAAGTGGTAGATTGGAATTAAATAACTAGGGTTTCAATAACTTTTCATGAGATTACAAATACAAACTTCTTGGGCTATGATGAGAAGGCCAAGAAGGGCTCATTATAAAGACCACTGAGATTTGTCTCCAACAGATTTTTCAAGAAAGCGAACATATTGCTTTGCCCTTTCCTTATCACTCTATTCCTGTTATTTCCTAGCCCTTCCTTCCATTATCTGAAAGTTTTCCTTATCATGGTTTAGGTCTAAAATGCTCCTTCAAACTCTCCTGTGTTTGGAAGGTGATTGGGTCATGTATATTGTGCAAATCAGTGGACTCATCTTTTGGTGGATCCTGGCTGAAGATGCTATTTGAAGCTGGGGCTTGATTAGAGGTTGATAGGCATAGATTCTTGTTCCTTCCTTCTTCCTTCTTTGCTAGCTTTCTGGATTTCATGGGTTGAACAGCTGTCCTCCACCACGGCCTTCCACCAGGCCATCTCTGCCTTAGAACCAGCCGACCATGGACTAAACCCATGAACCAAACTAAAACCTCTTCTCCTTTACATTGTGTCCATCAAGTAGTTCATCCCAGGGATGTAAAAGTGACTAAGACATTCCTCAATGGACAGGCCTTGCTTAAATTGTATGCTTTTCATGGGCTCTTTCCAAAAACACCTGGTAAGAATCCAGTTAATCTCTTCCTCTCCTGCTGTCTTCCAATTTAAACTAATATTTTAGAGCTTATCTGATTTGGTGTTGCTCAGCTGTCTCTAGGTAAATCTGCCTCCCCAACAAAAAAGTAGAGACTCATAATTTTATCCCACCCCTTCTTGCAAGAGTGTAACCTATGACAGAAAACAATACCAGTTCCCATAACTGCATTACATTTATTGGGGACTGGAGGAAGACAACACCCATGCAGGCACCCAGCTAGAAGGGCAAGGGCAGAGGTGTCAGAATTCTTACCAAGGCTTGAGAGCCTTTGTGGAGACACTGGACCTTCTGGGAATAAGGACAAAAGAAGTTCTGTTCTATGCTAGCTTTGAGCAGAAAACAAAATGGAGACATTATGATGAGTCTCCACTCTCCTTTCTAGGCCCAAGTTTCTGACTCCAAACCTCTAGATCACCCTTTGACTTCCAAGCTCCCTGGGCCTCAGGATTCCTTAGGCACTTACTATCTGATTTCATCCTAGAGCCCACTGAAGACTCCCCTCACCCTAGACCTGCATCTCTATAAAGATTATTGTATTCACACATGGATCTGGTGAACAAGGCCACTCAGGTGGCACTGACTATTTTATGTAATACATGCTCATGGGAAGATGGAAGGAAAGCCTTGCAGGGACCTCAGCTCCTGCCTTCTGCCCTCCCTCAGCACCAAACTCTCCTCCAAGGCTCACCATAAGTACTGCTTGGAGTAATGAGCAAGCACAGTTCTCCATCAAGGTAGCAGAACATGCTCCCTTGTCCATCTCACAGCTTTGAGTGTGACATAGACTGTCCTTCTGCCCAGAGAGACAGGGGCAGGGCCCTGTGTCCTCGAAAACAGCTGGCTCAGAGCCTGATGCCTCAGAGAGAAGGACACTTGACTTGTGAACTACGTCTTCCTTTTTTTTCCTACATCTTCCTTTCTGAGTAGCACACCAGCCTCTCCTATGATTTGGAAGAACTTCCATCTCTACCACCTCTCTTATGTCTCCTCAAGAGGGATGAAAGTGGGTTTCAAATACCCTCTTCAATCCCCGTCCTGAACAGTGACAGCCTGAACACTAACCCCCAAATAAAAAGAGTGACCAGGATACAAACTGGGCTTGGAGTCAGGTCCTTGAGCTCCACTTCCCCTTCCTTGCATTCATACTGCTGCCCCCAAGTCTTTGCCCTATTCTGAGCTGATCCTCTAGGTGCTGTACCCAAGTGGAAAACCCCAGGGCTCTGACCTAAAGGAGTGTATAAGGTGGAAATGTCTAAACTGAGACAGATTCAAGGGTTGGAAAGACAAAGATTACCTGAAACAAGAGAAAGGTGTAGAGGAGACATGAAATGCACAAAGAAACAGAAACTTCTACAAAGAGACACACTCAGCCACTCGTGGCTGGCCAGGACATGCACAACATCTCTGTGGAGCCACACCTAGGCCTAGCCAGCCTGCAGCCTGAGCCTTGGGCGCTGTGGGAACACAGCCTCTGCCTCTCCTCCCTTGGCCCTGCCCTTGTCTCCCTGCGTCTTTGCATTTGCTTTCAGCACCCTCTCATTTCCCCATGTTAGTTTAGTCTCAGGCCTAGACCCTGTTCAATATTTGTCTCCCCAGTTCTGCTGTTTGCTCTCATTTCCATGTGTTTAACATACATATTAGCTTCCTCCCCTCTGGTCCCAGACCTGTTACTGACTCTTTCAGCCTCTGCCTGTGTCCCAAAGTCTTGAGATACTCCAGGTTCTGCTGCTTCATTCTCATCCTACAGGATGCCATTGGGGAGCTGTGCCACATGGCTGACACCTTGTGTCCGTTCACACACACATGGGACTTGAGGCTGGTCAGCGAAGCCATGGACCCCTCCGCTGTGCTTGGCCTCATCCCCCAAGTTAATCTTTCTTCTTTCTGACAACATAATCCAGGCACTCTTCCACCTAGGCATAAGATGAAGATATGGTAAGTCACAAATTCATGCAAGTCACCCACTCCACTGAGCAACATAGCTCAGCCTAGCCTGCTTTAAACATTCCCAGAACATTGACATTAGCCTGTCACTGGGCGTTAGGAGGGAATATCATAATGCAAGCTTTCACTCTGAAGAAGCCTGCAGCCATATCATGAGACCTGTAAACAGCCAGTTAATTTCTCATCCTAGAAAGCAGTTCACGTAGGTAAGGATGGGGTAAGGAGGAAGGCCTTCTGCCAGATTCACCCACTTACCAGCATATGAGTAGGCAAATCCTCCAGGCCCAGTAGAACCTCTGGATGACTATGCTTCCTGCCACCATCCTGACTATTACTCATGATAGATGCAGGCTAGGACCACCCAGATGAACAGCTCCCATTTGTGGTATGCAGATTACAGAGATAATAAATGTTCACTGGTGTTTTAAATCACTAGGTTGTGGGGCATTTTATTACACAGCATTAGATAACAAATGCAATAGTCTTCCCTACTAAATAGTATCTTCACTAAAAAGTATCTTTCTTCTGGCCTCTCTATCCAGTCTGTCAGTATCTTTGAGAGTATTACCAAATGTCTTTCGTCCAAGATCTATGAGTAATTAATTTCTTAAAGCCTTAATAATGTAGTCCACCTTACCCCTTACTCAACTACTTCAGACATCACTCTCTACACTAACTATGGCTGGCTTCCTTTCAGATTGGCATCTTTTCAAGGCCTGTCTGTTCCGTACCGTAATCTCCATTCCCTGTAGATCTTATATAATGCTTGCATGGTGCAGGAGACCTTTTACTTACCTCTTCGTTCTTATACTAAGTTTCTGAGGTCAGCAGAGATGTGATTAGGCACATTTTGTATAAAGCAGGTCAAGTTACTTGCCTCAGCTTATCAATAGTACAGTATAATTTTTCTGCCTAGGATCCTAGCTAAACCTCCCTAAACCACCTTTTCTCCAATAGGTAAATGGACTTTTTCCTCCTAAGATCATTGCTGGGGTTTCATAATGAACCCACATCCCTCCTCAAAGATAAAGCTGCAAGTGATCATTTAGAAGAGCTCCTGCCTGGCCTTATTCCTCGCCTTCCAGACCTCAAAGCCCAGCTCCTTTGGCGACTTTAAGGCAGTGACCTAGCTCCTCATTAGTGCCCACTGAGGCCTCCAAGCCCCATGAGCTGCAGCACGAGGCCTCCCACTATGGCTGCCATTCTGTTTGCTTGGTGAGATTATCAGGAAAATGACCTCTCTCCTTGGCATCCAGAAATAGTTCTTGATGTTATCCTAAAAAAAAAAAAAAAAAAAAAAAATTCAGAGCTAAAATTTAGAGTAAAACTGAATACCAGTCAATGCCTGCCTGACTGCTTCCAAGGGAGAGCAAGGAAGGTCCCCAGAGGAGCTGCAGTCATACATTATTATAGCTGTGGGGGTTGAAACGCCACTGCACTGAGAGTCAGAAAATCTTTTTTTTTTCCCAGTTCCAGCTCTAGTCACAGTATGAAAATATTTGGGGCACCATGTTGCTCTGGAGCTTGGATTCTTCATCCATAAGTCATCCTTAATTTCACATTTGCATCACAAGATGATGAATGAGGAAGATTACCCATCAGGTGCCAAGCTACTAATATGTGCCATACATTGTGCTGGATGTTTTTGCATCCCTGCGTTGTGTGTATTTCATAACAGTGCTAGGAAGGAAGCATGTCTCTACATTAATAGCCACTAATGCAATACCTAGTAGACTGCTCGCCACTCAGCAAGTTGGTGGTAGAGCTGGAAAGCAAACATCAGCATTTCCTGCCATGGTGTCAGTAAAGAGCTCATGTTCCTACATACTTTGAACAACCTTTGAAAACAAGATGGCACGCAAGGAAAAGAGGGAGGCCAGGGTTGTATCAGTCCAATGATACATGGCACCCTCCTCAGCATAATGGGAGAAAGCCCTGCCTCTAGGCTTCTGCAGATGAGACTTACTAGAGTTCAGGTACAAAAAGTCCCCTCAAAGTCTCTCATGGTCAAGGATTGGGCTTTCAAAAGGTGACCCCGTCATGAAGGCTGTAACTTCAACAGTAGATTACTCCATTGAAGACACTGTAATTTAGTGACACTTCTAGAAGGTGATGAATCAGTGTCTTTGTCTTTGAGAATTTCCATTTTTTACTCAGCTTTCTGGCTTTTAGGAGGTGAGATGCTCTCCCCTGCCACACCCTCCTGCCATGATGTTTCTCCTCATCACAGGACTAAATGCAGTAGGGCCAGTGGGCCATGGACTGAACCTTTGAAATCATGAGCCCAAATAAACTTTTCCTTGTAGAAGCTGTTTATGGCAGGTACTTTGTTACATGATGAAATGCTGATGAACACAAGGGATAGGAAGAGGAGGGCAGCTCCCATCCCCAGACCAGCAGAAATCCTACCTTACCTGCCGGTCCCACCTAAGTAAACCCTTTTCTGCCTATGGAACAACCAATATTCAAAGCCTTTCTGGGAGGCTACAGATGGCTCATTTTGCTTTCTTCCCATTTCTTAAGAGTACTGCACATGAATATTTTTAAAAATAAAATTGATTTAAATTGATTCTATTTAAATTTTATTTTAAAGCGTTCATAATGCTACTTAGGAGTGCTGCAGCCTCTGTGTGTCTCCAAAACCAGTCAGATACATATTGAACTTATACACCCCTCCTTGGGGGGCCTTCAAGTTCACTCATTCTGCTTCTACTATTCTACATCCTGTTAACTCTTGATTCTCCTCTTGTAAATTTTGACTGGTTCAGAATCTAAAATCATGATCTCTTCACACCTAGAAGAACCAAAATTTCATTTTCATCTAACTTAATCTTTCAACCCATGTTCTGAGCTCATTTATATTTTCACCTACCTTTATGAGACCCCTCAAAAACAAAGCAGAAGTTCTCTACTTAAGTCTGCCACTACTTAACACTTTTTGTCATTGAGCTCTCTGTGCCTCAATTTTCCCATACCCACAACTACCATGTGCTTTTCCCATAGCTGTTGTGATAATGACATTAAAGATGCTACACAATGAGCCACACAATTCTTGGTCTTTGTGGTCACTATGCTGAGAGGCACTGGAGACTAAACTCTTTTTAGAATGCTAAAAAGCTAAGTTAAGGGACAAACTTAGTTGATTCAGTCTTCCTTGTTTGTTACCAGACCCTCTCCCCAGTCCCACTCTTTTCCTGCTTAACCCATACACATCATGTCTTCATCCTCCTGTAAATGTGGATTATCTGGGAAACTCTTCTGGCTGCTCTCAGTCTCTTAGGTGTCTGCTTTCAAAGACAGCAAAGCACCGTACCAGACCCACCATTGTGTGCAATAATTATCTATGTGTTTTACCCACCAACCTCTGGATCTGAGAGGGCCAACATCACAATTTCCTGTGTATTACTGTACACTCACAGCCTAGCAGTGTGGCTGGCACACAGTAGGTATAGAAAATTTACAAATACACCTGCCTGTTTTATCATCTGCTCCAGGATGGCTCAGGAATGAGAGCAAGCAAGCCACTTCATGTCGCTCAGCTTCCATTTCCTTATCTGAAAAAAACACAGTGTGAATTAGCTGTTCTCTACCATTCTTTTCTGCACAATAATCTACAATTCTGTGATTCTAAATAAAGTAATCCATTGAAAGAACGGGGGAAACAGCAGCACTTTAGCCAGTGGAGGGACTGTGTTGATGGTGACTATTATTATTCTGCATGGTTTTTCTAAGCTGTGCATTTGGGCAAAAAGGGTGCCACCCTCTTCCTATAACCCAAAGAATAGCATTGTCCCAGAATGTCCCATGGTCCTGCAGTGCTGAGGCAGGGTCCCTGGGTCTGTTCTGTCTTTCTCTGTTCCTTCGCAAGAGCTTTGGGAAATGGCAGATGATTCCTCCTCCCCAACATCAGAATACCAGCTGAGCTGTGAGCCCGGATTCTGCCTTTTCAGATGGTCTACGATGACCTTATTGAATCTTCTCATTGGCCTGTTAGTTTTGAGGATCATTTTTCTTTTTAAAAAGAATCAAAGATCAATAATGTGAAAAAAAAAGGAAACACTAAAACAGACAGTCAGTGCCCCTGAAGTTTAAATTAGAATACAACAGTTTAATGCTCCCGAAGAGCAGACTATTGTTTCTTATCAGATTTCCCCTTGAATGAGCAATTGTGAAGCCAGCCTGTCCACAGGAATGAGTTGTCATTCCGCCAGCTGAGCAAACACCATCGATTTTAATGTGTGCGATGGAAACAAACAGCACAAGCTCTCCCTCTACACACCGCACCGGACACCATTCAGTGAAAGAGGCTGTCCCTATTTTGTTAAGCATCCAGACAAAAGCATTAGCATGAGATGGCAGAGGAGATCCAGCACTGATGAGAGGGACATTCCTCCAGGGAGACTGGGCTGCAAGAGCCCCTTGGGAGAAAAATGCTGAGTCATCCAACACAGGAACCAAGCAAGAGGTTCTGGAGACAAGAAGTCTGAATCCTTTGGAGGATTTGGAAAGAAAGAGCCAACACTTCACTCCAGGAAATCTGCAGACAGCTGCCCCCCTGAACATCTGCAGTGGCCAGTGCAGCTAACAGCAAGGGCAATATCTGCCACAGGGGCCTTGTTATCCACATGCAGGCTCAATAGCACAAGCCAATCAGGCACAGAGAGCAATCTGGTCAAGCATTGGCCGTGACTCATCCACATGGATGACACAGACAAAGGAACTACAGAATAATGTACAGGACTACAAGATAAACCCTGAGAAGACTTCAATGACCACATAGGAAATATAAAGTACATGTGTTGGTATATAAGTTTGGATCTACCTAGGTCTTAACCATCCAGCAGAAAAGCATAA
>PVKA01012391.1:5309-58063 GCA_004027165.1 Ctenomys sociabilis
TTTTTTTTTTTTTTTTTTTTTTTTTTTTTTTTTTTTTTTTTTTTTTTTTTTTTTTTTTTTTTTTTTTTTTTTTTTTTTTTTTTTTTTTTTTTTTTTTTGGTCTTTTTTTTTTGAGACAGGGTCTCACTATGCAGTTCAGGCTGGCCTTAGGCTCACTTTGTAGCCAAGGCTGGTCTTGAACTCACAACAATCCTCCTGCCTCAGCCTCCCGAGTGCTGGGATTACAGGCCTGCGCCACCACGCCCGGCTAGAGGGGGCAGAATTTTGAAGGGTGTTAGTAATATTATAATTTAATGAGTTTTAATTTATTCATTATGTTTCAATTACACCTTGTACGTTTGTAAAACTATCAATTTTCCATATGGTTATCAGTAACATTCACAAAATTATTTTAAAATATAGTCAACAAAAATTCATCCAGCATGTTAAAAACAATGACTGTGCAAGCATGCGCGCGCACACACACACACACACACACACACACACACACACACACACGGCCCGACCTCTAAAAAGAGCAGAAATCTTGTTTGGGAGCTAAGTTGCCCAGCAGGGAGCAGAATTGGCAAAGTTCGAGAATCCGAATCTGCGTGGAGAAGGGCTGCAGGGGGCAATGGCTTTGGAGCTGAAGTCTAAGATGCATGAGGCAAATAGCTCGCAAGAACAAGAGAAAATAATATTCTACTCAATGAAGAGGCAGAGGCCAGCAGGCATGCTAAAGGCTGGGTAAAACGAGATGCTATACAAGTGGCCTAGGAAAACGTAATTTGGGAGTGCTCTGGACACGGGTGAGAGGCCAAGCTGCAGTGGAGGGTCTCATAGAGGAGAGAAAGCTTTCTCAAAGGAGGCCACCCAGCTCCATCCTATAAGAAGACCTCACCGAAGAGTGCTCATTTACATGGGGAGCTGGGTACAAAGAAGCACAGGCCAGGACTTGGGGCAACTACAAGGAGAACTCGGAGGAGTCCAGCAAGCCTAGAGAAAGCACAGCCCAGCACCTCTGGGACCTGGGCCCAGGGACAGCAGTGGACCTGAGGTGAAGTAGGAAGTAAGGCAAGATCAGCCCAGGAGGAGCAGCAAAAAGGTAAAATGTCTTGGAATATGGGGAGTGAGGTTAGGCCCTTGATGGGAAGAACAGATGAGGGAGACTCTTGGCCACTGACACACTGCACAGAAATGGTGGTTGGAACAGCAAGACTGACTGAATTCAGAGCAGAGGATAGTGAAGCTCTCGTGGTGGCCCTACCCAGGGAGCCCAAGGTGACATACAGGGGTGGGGGCAGCTGAAGGTTGAAGCCCATGGCCAGTAAGAGACCCAAGAGTTCATGGAACTCAGCAGTGGCTTCCTTTCTCCCCAGCAGCAGGGTCAAAGCCCTGACAATCAAGGACACAGGCAGACTGGAGGTAAGAGAACTTGGTGGCAGACGCTGAGCGAAGTAGGCTGAGTGGACCATTGGGATGAGCGGCCAAGGCAGTGTCTGAGCTGGTGAAGAACCTGCGTCTCATTATTAGTAAGAGACTACGTGAAGAGATGTTTGATAGATGTAAATTCTAACAGGACATGGAAATGATTTCGGCCTTTGTGTCTTAATTGGAGTCAAGTAGTTTGAGAGGGAGATGTCCTGTGTAAGAATTATTTACAAAAGGGCTAATTGCTAGCACTTAGAAGGCTGAGTTAGGAGGAGCTCCATGAGCTCAGAATCTAGGGTTTGGAAAAGTCTCTTCCCATTCTTCCTTGTGTGCTTTGTGTGCCACTGAGCAGACTCCGAGCTCTACACGCCATCTCCATGGATCAGTGTCTGCTCCAAACTGTGGGCCAGCTTGGGCCCTTAGATCATGGTGTGTACTAAATAATCCATCAATGTGTGTGGAGTGAAGGAATTAGCCCTACAGCTGGACACACAGATCCTAAAATAAAATATGTGTCTCTTCTACTTTGTTTGACAGATTTACAAAAATAAAACCAGTGACAAGCCTCATAAGTTACAATAGCACACATTTATTGTTTGCAGAGCGAATTAAGTTGGCCAGCGATATTAGGGCCTCAGATTTCCAATATGATCGATTTTTCTGCTACACAAACAATGTGCAATGCAATGCTTTCCTGAGTGTCATCATAATCAACCACTTCTTGCTTATTGCCTTAATAAATTTATAAATAATCAAACTGCTAATGACAAGTATGTAACTCCAAGTATCCGTCCTGGGGGTCCTGCTGGGGAGGCAGTCACCTAGTCACAGACGCTGTCCTGCGCTTGCCCAGGTGCAGCATGCACCCCTCTAGGTTCTTCGCCTACCCGAGACTCATCAGGCCATTGCACTTGGTGGGAGTTTAATCTTGATGATTGTCCTTTAGTATTGCACTGGCTACCTCATATTTTTATTCCCTGCTGTTTCTGGGGACCTGAGCAGGCCCCCATTGTGTTGGAAGCATGGAATTCATCAGTCTTTTGTAAATGGATTTGCAAAGTAAATTAGAAAATATTTTAACTGCAATGATAATGAAATTAAGGCATGCTGAAAATGGAGTGTCCCACCTACACTATGGTGAGGTAATTTATAGCTTAAATGAAAATTTAACTGAACAAACCC
Source organism: Ctenomys sociabilis (assembly GCA_004027165.1). Lineage (NCBI taxonomy): Eukaryota > Metazoa > Chordata > Mammalia > Rodentia > Ctenomyidae > Ctenomys > Ctenomys sociabilis. The sequence continues at coordinate 7,902 of PVKA01012391.1, forward strand.
TGAAAATAAATAATCTAAATATCTTCAACAAGAAATTGAAAAGCACAAACAGGATGTTAAACCTCAGAGAAGTAGGTTCACAAAATAAAATGCAGGACACTCAGGTTCACATGATTTTCAGATTTATAATGAATAAATTTTACTTAAGGCAGGTATCATTTTCAGGGGAAGATATTTGTACTAAAGGAAATTAAATGTCTTAAAAATATAGAACTGAAAATCCTACTCCAGTGCCCTAACTCATGGCTCTAGGTAGGAAACTAATAGCACTGGCAAGAGGGCTAGCCGTGCAGTGGACAATAAATATGTGTTTGACAAAAACACCTTTAAAAGCACATCATTAAAAATAATAATAAAATTGATTACACTTGAGAATATGGGAGAGAGACAGAGAGCGGGAGAGAGAAAGGGAGGGAAGGACACACAGGAAATATTGATATAAAATATAAAACACAGTGCAACATTACAAATGCAAAAGGTGTAAAAAATACAGAGAGCACCTTAGGTTGACCTTATGCTCCTAAATTTGAAATTTTTGATTAAGTGACAAAAGTTTTAGAGGAAATATTGTCAATAAACAAAACTATGAGTGAAAATTTTGCATTCCACTTTTTATCACTCACTAAGTTGTTGTAGTTTAGCATCAGTTTGAATACCTCACCTAGAAATACATGGCGGTGCAATTCTCACCGAGTATTTCAGAAATAAAAACATGTCTGCCAAGCTTTTTCATGAAGAAAAATAAGACCAGGGATTCCAGCTCACTTTCTGAGGACAGCAGAAGTTGACACCGGAACACAAAAACACAAGAAAATAGACTGTTCCCTTTTTCACCTCTTTTGTGGACTTGACAAGAAACCCTAAAAAATTGGTCTGCAAAGGCAGTGCATCAATTTAAAAGAGCGTCTTTTGTCGTGATCAGATTGGCTTTGTCAAGGTTACTGAGCGGATTAGCACTGAACACAGCAAGACAGGAGCCAGGCGATGCTGCTCTGTGAACAGCGCTTACCAATGTGGCCTGCAAGTGGGACTCTGCAGAGAGAGCTTTACTCTGAAAACAACAGCCCAATAAGCCAGGAGCAGCCAATGTTGAGACTGTGACATCCTCCTGCTGAGAACATGAGAATGTATCTTGCCTTTATTCGAGATCCTAATAATACAGTAAGACGAACAAAGAGGAAACACAACAGCACTGGGAGGGAAATTGTACTTCTATGAGTTTACAAAAAAATACATGAATCCTTTTCTCTATGGCCTTGTGCTGTTTACTTTCTAGAAATACCTAAGACTGCACAGAGCACCACAGCCCATGAATGCTTTTCTTTGTGAGCAGTTCAGCTTTGCAAACAGAACCGTTTGGCAAAATTCAGTTACTGGAAACACTGCAGGGTGAGGAATGTGACCGCAGCCCTTTCCCTACATGAACATGGCCTATATATATTTTTCATATTCCTAGAAATAATTCAGCTTGTGATCTGAGGTGCCCCTCTATTCTTTCAGTTTTACTGTTTCCAAATACATTTATTCTGTATCTTGTCACAGACACATCTGCAAGACAGCCTAAGAATGACAGCATGCACACTCTTCATATTTGTCAGGAAAGCTAAAGGGAGCCAGAGCACTGATTTTAGATTTTAAAAATAAACACAAAGAAATAAGAAACATAAAAGAAGTGACCCTTCTTTGGTTCTTGGATCAATAAACAGATGTGGGCTTTGCCTGAGGACACACATGTGTAATGCCAATGCTCTGGGTGGCTGAGGTGGAGGTTTATAAATTCCAGCCCAGCCTAGGCAGTTTAGCAAATTTTGAGATCCTGTCTCATTAAAAACAAAAGTCTCTTAATTCAATGAGAAGAAAGATTTGTTCTAATATTATTTGGACAGGATATCATGTCTGCATCTCATACTATGAACAACCACTAGGAAGACAACAATATGCAAGGTATTAATGATTGAAACTGTCCTACTAATAGGTTTGAAACTGTCTCATTGCTATTTGTTCCTCAATTTTTTTAAATGAACAAACAAGAGCGAAAACAAAAACCAAAAATAATAACACAACTAGGCAGCACATACAGCAATGTGAAGGTCTTGCATACAAGTGCAAGCACAGCAAAACCAAGACCAAAACAAGCAACAAAAAAATCTAACTGTAAAACACATTAAATGATGTTGTTTAATTAATTCTAATTTTCTTGGTTGCAATCACCATGTGGTTCTGTAAGTGAAAAAATTCTTCTGCACTACTTCTTCCATATTATTTCTAGTTGACACTGATAAAAATAACACTACCTGCCTCTGTAACTGCAACCCAGAATCTACGCTGCATGCAGGGCCACTCATAGCAAATAAGAAAGGGCAGGAAGCTCCAAGAAAGAGATGGGAAGCAAGCCTCACTCAACAGCTAATGTGCTCAGCAAAATACAATGCCAGGTATGAAAAGGAAATCTGGGGGCCAGAGAGATAGCTTGGAGGTCTAAGTGACTGCCTGGCAAGCACAAGGTCCAGCGTGTGGCCCCCAGTGCACACGTTGTCCCCAGTATATCTCATGCTGGTCCCAGACCCCTGGGCACATTGTGCTGGTGGGAAACTGGGTGTGCTGGGCATGCCTGTCATCCCAGTGCTATGGAGGCTGAGACAGGAGGATCACTATGAGTTCGAACTGTGTAATGAGGCCCTGTATCAATAAATAACATTTAAAAAAAGAAAGCAAAAGGAAATCTGTGAACTGGAAAAGAAACAGTGCCCATGGGGGAGGACCTTTTTCTTTGGAAATTTAAAATGAGTGAGAGATGGGAACAAGGAGCAGTGTGTTTCATTTCTCAATTAGAATGGAACTTAAATGTGTTCAATTTGTGTTGATTTTTTTTCCCCCTCAGGGAATTTTTAAAACTCACATGCTTTACCAAAGTATGGAGCACTTCGCAGCCCTGGAGGTGTCAAGAGCATGCTCCCATGCAGATCCTGTCCTTGCCTCCCTGCCCACCTGCTGGCTCTCCTGAGAGGTTGATAGCCTGGAATCACAGATGCACGGATGAAAACTTCATTACCATTGGGCAATGAATACTCATCTTCAGTATACAAAGGGCTTCTACCCTGTAACAACATTTACGTCATGATGTTTGGCACCTGGGGTTCCAGAACAGGATGGAAAGGGAAGAAGCAGCCTGCATGAAGGAGACTGCGGTGGTACAAGATCCAAATGCCTTGGCCCATTTCATTGTGTCTTTTAATCTTGGTTTCTGAAAGAATTCTTTCCAGAGGGCATGGAGCATGAGGACCAGTGAGGCACAAGCTTTATTTGAGGATCTTTACTTCAGACCTTAGAAGGGGAGGATGGACGACAGGGAGATTTTCTGCTCCTGAAGAAAAGCTGTCTCTAGCATCAGAATCCAAATGCAGACCAATATCCTCACTTTTTTCCATACATTTGAACTTGCAACCTTAGTGCTACCCCAACATGAAAAATAAAGGGCAACAGAAGGGGCCCCAAGCAAGCTCACCAGGGGGGTGGGGGGGCAAAGAATAGCAGCACCCCTGCGGTGGAAGAGGAGGTGTCCTGGTGGCCACCCGCATCACCTGGCATCCCCATGTGTGAGCTGGGGGAAGCTCCCAGGGGTGTGGGGCAGCTGAGCCCTAAAGGAGACAAGCACATAAAATCATCCAGAAAGCCATTCAGAGCTCGTCCTGGAATTTATGTAGTTTTGTTTTTAAAATAATCCTGCATCAATGCTAGCCCTCTTAGTCTGCTAGAGCCTGAACAATTAACAGAAACCTGTGCCTGCTGAATGTGTTGTGTGTGTGTGTGTGTGTGTGTGTGTGTGTTTGTACGATAGTGTGTGTGAACATGTTCGGTGTGCGTGGCATACCGCACACCGATGCTCACGCTCATAATGCAATTTCTATCACATTCCTGTCTAGCAGGAGTTTCTGTCTGCTAAGCAAGATGCCCCCACATAAAGCCCCCAACCCAAGAGCTATCAGCAAGAGAACCACTTCATATGCATGCAGCTCTCTTTGGGGGATATCTGAGCAAGTGGTTGGAAATTCAGGATGAAAATCTGATTTCTCAGAGCGAATGCACCAGGCAGGGGCTCTGCTTCAGCACTTGTGAAGACTGAGATTGCGCTGGAGCCCCGTTCCACGGCCGCATGCTTCAGTACAGCTTCTAACTTTTTTGGAGCAGTTTAGAACTGGTTCCAAGCTGGTTTACTGTTTTACATAATCAGTCACCAGGGTAAGGAGGACAGCTGCTTTTCCGGTATTTCCTTTGTATTTTGACTTAATGTACCACGTGTACCTCCTCAGTTCAACTCATTTTGTACTGTAACCATTGAATCCTTTTTGCATTATGCCTCCCTGACCACTGAATATATCTACTGATTTACTACTTTCTCAAAACTGCATTAATCTCTCCTTGCCTCCCTGCTGTAGTCCACTAATGAAGATGTTAAATGAGATTTGCATCAGTCCTGTTCCTGGCAGCAGCTCCGTGCAGAGAACACAATGATTTAGTAATAGCGTTTACATTTTTGCCCCTACTGGAGTGTGTATATGTAAATCAATTTAAATTAATGTCATAATATTAATATTTCATGAACTAATGCATTAAGCTATAGAATCAGTTGCCTAAGTCATACAGCTTCTGCTGTTAAGTCATGCATTAATTTGTGCAATTCCACCTTCAAATATCAATTTTCAAGTGTACAGTGTTTCCCTCAGAACCAGCCCTGGCCGGGCAGCTTCTGCGGTTGCATCTCTGTTGGTTTTGATGTTATAAGAATTGCATTAATATTCTGAACAATACTTGAAACCACAGAGAACAGCCGCTTAACCTCAGTCTTTGTGACCTCTTCTACACAAAACTTTTTATTAAATAAGTGCAAAGGTCAGGAGAGATACTGACATTAATTGTCTTTCTTATGTAGAATGAAAGCAGAGAAGTGGAGCCAATGAAATCCATGCACAAGTGCAGAGAGCGGCGTCATTGGCTCATGTGTCAGAGCCAGCAAGACCACTGTCATCAGGGTGGAGCAGCACCAGAGGCCAGCGAGGAGCCCACGTGGCAGGCCAGGCCCAGGGCCGGCAGCTAGCGACGCCCTGTCTCAGGGGTGAGGTCTCTCCTGCGTTCACAAGGTGGAGCGCAGACTGCTTTGCTCGGGGCCCAGCAGTACAGTGTGTCTCCTTCAGAGGCGCTCAGTGGAAGCTGGGCTGTGGCCGGCCAGCTGGACAGGCAAAATTAGTCAGCACCTTGATCATGGCCTGTAAGTAAAGTCATATGTGTATGTTCATGCTTTCCTCCCTTTGTGTATAGGAAAGTTAATTACCCCCAAGTTTTCTCAGATATTACTTCCTCCAAAGAAGTCAATTAAATGAGACCTCATCCCAGGCCACCCCCTAGCCGCTTGGTCTTTTGCTATGCATGTCTTCCCGTCCCTCCCGCATAATCTTAGACTTGCTCACCTCGCTGTGCAGGACCCTAACGTCCAGGAGGTAGTGCGTCTGCTCATGAGCATCTTGGCCATGGCGTCTCACAGGCCATAAGCCGCGGTGCACTAGTCCATAGGCATGAATTTGAAGAGGCAATGAGTATTACTCTAGCGGATGGTGGACATAAGAGGCAAATAGTGTTTCCGACTCTAAAATGAGCTGCATTTGTGAATAGGCTGAATTTCCCCATTTCTCAGAGAGAAAGAATAAATTACATCTGGAATTCACAGCTAGCGAGTTTGCAGGGAGGAGGCTATGAGGACAGAGGGCACGTGCAACTGTGCCCGCCTCTGGACTGACATCAGAACGCTCTTCAGAAGTGCCACGCATAACAAGGTTTTCCCAGCTGTTTTCATAAATGAAAAATTATGTTGCCTTATCCACAAGGCTCCCTACTCAAGTCACCATCTCTATTCCTAAGAAAAATCAAGGTGAGAGGAGAGAAGTCCAGCTCCTCTCTTAGGCCACTGTCCCCTAGGCCACACAGCACACACCAGGCTCTCCCATCTGAGCTGCTTTGGGCCTGGTTCCCACTCTTAGCCCCTGCCCGGCTCCTGGCAGCCTGGTCCTCCTGAAGGCACCCACGCCAGCTTGACCTACGCAGCGAACCTTGTGCTGACAAGAGACAAATGAATGCCAAAATGATCACTGAGACAGGGTCAGTCCTCCCACTGAGCAGATTTATGAACAACATTTTATTGTCTACTTGTTTTTGTCCTACAAAAATGAATTTCAGTAGATATGGAAGAAAACATGACACCTAGGGCCCTGAAATAGGTTCTGTTTATATTTGACAGAAGTAGTTTGTTGACCTTATACTTGATTTAAAGAACACTTCTCAGGCATTTAAAAGAAACAGCCAAACAAATTAAATGCTTGTGGGATGTAATGCCATTCTAGAGATTTATGTCCTTATAAGTTGTCATCAAAAGTATAGGAGAAATAAATGTATTTTTAGAAAACAACCATTGAGATAATTTATTGCTCACATGTTCTTTTGATAATAACAAGACACATACACCTAATAAAGAAGCAAACTAACAACATGGCATGGTGAGAAGCAGTAAATAATAAATGCCTGTGTTCTAAAATCTATAGTTAGAATAATTGGAATACGTGATGAAAAGGATGTGCAGGTGTGCTCCAGGGCTTTGCTCTACGTGAACATCCCGCTCAATCGCAGCACTGCCTCGTGTCGGGGTAGGGGGAGCTGCGCGATGGCTGCCTTCCGGGTTTCAGGAAAATAAACAGAAAATGAATGCATGTCATGAGAAACAAGAAAAGGAGAGAGAAAGAAAAGAGGCACAGAGAGAAGGAGAGATAGAAACAGAGATAGAGGTGACAGGTGGCAGATGAAGTATGTTTTTTCTGATTATGGGAAAATGAACATTAATTAGCTTTCTATGTTTTGCCAAATAAAATTTTATCTCTAAAACTTAAAATGAATTTTAAATTAAGCAAAGCCATGTATAATACTTAAAGTAAAAAGACAGAAAATGTTATTGCCCAGAATGAGATGAAAATAGGAACCATAAAGAACACAGCACCAATAGACACAAATGCCCACAGCTGAAAAGTGGGATAAATGAACGGGACCGAGCAGGGCCAGACAGGGACCGGGGTGCTGGGGTCTACTTAGCACTGATGCAAACACAAAGGCAGCTCAGCTGTCCCAGGGTCCCAGATGCACCACAGCCTGCTTGAAGGAAGAGGAAGGGGAGTCACTGCAGACGGCACACAGCTGCACCTCTGTGGCAGGGATTAGAGGAAGAAGCAGTGTAAAAAATCTCGGGAGAGACTGGGGCTCTCAGAGCTGAGACTCCATGCAATCTGGGCACAGTCCTGTTTAGGGGTGGGATGGGACCCTTCTGCACCGTTTGTCCACACTTGATTGACTACTAACCTTGCTGCTAAGGGCCAGGGCATGTGGGCTGGTGGAGGCAACTGGAAGAGGCAGCTTCTTTGTTTATTTGTATTTTCAATTAAGGTGAACTAAAAAGGCGCTTGAGGTGAGAATTTAGCTCACAGAGGCAGGAGACAGTCCCATGGTCTTGACCAGGCTGCTCCTGCTCAAGATGTAGAGGCCTCCTAGAAGGGTCAGCTTCTCTCCTGACCCCACCTGAGATTGCCACTGTCCCTATGTCAGAAAGAACAGTCCCTTCAACAAAAGATGCAGGAACCACTTAAAATGCATCCACAGAAAAGAGAACATAGGGAACACATCAGTATACATAGCCACCGGTCACAAAATCAACTGAACTTGGCCAATGTTGCTGAAAGAAAACTAAAAACTCGAAACACCCAAGAGATAACACAGGGTAAATGCAAGCTAACCTCGGTACAGTATTGAATTTGATGTGATAGATGGTAAACAACGAAGCAAAAAGTGGACATTGTCTTGCTAGCTCTTTCCAGGTCCAAGGAGGCCAGACCAAGATCGTCACCCAGGCAGACGCCACAGCATCCCACTGCAGGAAGCAGGCGGAGCCCTGTGACCACAGTTGCTGCTCTTCTCTGCATACTCCTCCCTTTCCACACGTAGACAAACAAACGGGACAAGCTCACTGCAGCCGGCTTCACCTTGCGTTCCTTGCTTCTTCCGCACCAGTCCACTGCTCCTCCTTCATCTAGTGTGATCTTCGGCTGCTCTGACTCACAAATCACAAATGAAAACCACTGAACTTTGTAAGAAATTGTATTATAATTTTTTTGACTTTTGAGACCCAAAAAATATACATTGAAAAAGTTAGTAACATTAGATTTTATTGAATTTAAAAACTTCTACTACACAGAAAGCACTTGTTAAGAGAATGAACAAGTATGCCATGGACTTGGAGAAGATAGGTCAATACACACATCTGATAGCAGATTTGCACCCAAGGTGGACAGAAGTGATTTAAAACTGGAGTAGACCAAAGTGAAGTTGACAAAGCACACCCCACAAAGACAAACCACGTCCAGCCTATGCGAGGGATTCCCCTCACAGACCACCAACAAGCCCTGGGGCACCACCGTGTCTGTCAGGATGGGGCCCTCTCAGAAACCTCAGGCATGGAGCACAGCTGAGGGCGGAGGGCACCCAGAGCTCTGCTTTCTTGCTATGGAAACACAGTGCTTCTGGTGCTTAAAAATAGCCCGACCAGGTTTACCGACTTACATCCCACCACGCAAGCCAGCGGTTGTGGTTTGTGACTGGAGGCCTCCAAAGCCTCACGCGGTCTGGCAAGGCTGCTTTTCAGTGAGTGACTGAATCTAGAGTGTGTCACTATGCACTGCCCAGCATCGGAACTGGAGGTGTGAGGGCCACGCCGAGCCCAGGGAAGGTAGCCCACATGTGACAGGAGGGACGGAGAGAGGCCTGCGCCCTTCTGCTCTTCTTGCTTTTAGTTCTATGGCCACATGAGCTGTGGCCCCTCTGCTGTGCCACCCCACCTGAGAGCCAGCCGATTACGGACTTGAAAACACCACAAAACATGAGCTAAACAGGGCTTCGCACCTTTAACTGTAGGTGTGAGCTATTTTGTAGCAGCAATGAGAGAAGAGTAACTAAGACACACACACTTAGGGAGTTCCATGAGTAGTTTGGAAATTTAGGCCTATGCAAAGCCTGGAAAAGAGGAATTGTTGCAGCCTTATTCATAATTGCCCCAAATTGGAGCAATGAGGACACTTTACAATAGATGAGCAAACAAACTGCGCATACCCATACAGTAAGATAAAAGTGCTAAAAAGAAGCAAGCAATTAAGCTGTGAAAGTCTATGAGGGAAGCGTAGCGTGTGCTGCTTTAACCTGAACACAGCAGCCTACAGAGGACATACACTGTATGACTCCATCTTACAGTGACATTCTGGAAAAAAATCCAACAAAAAATTATAAAAATGAGGTATAAAAAGTAAAATGATATTAATATGCTGAGCTGTAAAGGGCTCAAGTCAACAACTTCTGACATCGCCAGTCCTGCAGACGTCCCACTACTCTTATGGACTAGTGGACTATGTTGGATTACTTTGCTGAATTCACACACCTACAATATTTAAATGACAATGGAGTAACTATCTCTGACAGAACTGAACAAAAAGAGGGGGATACGAATGAAGGGCCACTTTGTATCTGTATATATAAAATGAAAAAAAACCCCAACAGTGTAGATTGCAGAAAGGCTGGGGTTTATTAGCGTTGAGAAGGGAATTATGAATAGGCACAAAATAAGACTCTTAATGCAGAGCAACCAGTGTACACAGAACTGAGATTGTGTGTTTGCAGATTATGGATTTAACAGAACCTGCCTGCTCGGCAGCAAGAGCACCAGTCTGTAGTGTGTTGTGGACTATACTTAATGAGGATTTGTGTCTGTTTTGCCTTTTCACCATATATGTGGTGTGTTAGTCAGAAAGACCATTGCCGTTGTCCAGGGTATTTTTCCCTGTGTTTTCTTCTAGGCCTTTCATACTTAAATATAGTTATTTTTATGAATTTTCGTTGTCATGAAAGAACAAAAATCCAATTACATTGGTTGATTCACAGTTAGTAATGTTTTCCAGAACACTTTGATGAAGGGGCTACGTTCTCTCCATTTCATATTTTTGATGAATTTTACAGACATTTCTGTAAGCATGTGAATGGGTCACTGTTTTATTAAAAATTCTGGCCATCATTAACCATCAGACAAATTCAATAAAATAAATATGGCAATTGTATGTGATGGAATAATATTCTGTCTTAGCAGAATAGAGAAGATTGCACTATATGTCATCATTAGTGGCCTTTGAGGAGACTGTGCCAAGGAACATAAATCAATCATAGAAAGATCAATGCATATTACAGATTTTTACAAATACGAGTATACTCAACTGTCAAACTCCTAATTTCACTGGCTAAAATGTCCTTTCCTATGACAGAAGTGTGTGATTATCAGTCCATCAATGCGTGCCAAGGATGTCTAATATAAGTGAGAGCACAGATTTGTAAAATCAGGTATTATACACCTAAATTTAGGTAATGTGTCATTTTAAGTGCCTTTACTACAATAAAATGTAAAAAGAAAGCAATACAAAAATTGTTAAATGGATACATCAAAAGTAGCAAAAATGGGCTGAGTATTTGAGTATTAGCAATTTAATTTGATACAATTTTTTTTTTAAATTATGCACTTGGGCCATGGAGATAGCTCTGTAGAATAAGCTCTTGCAAGGCAAGCACAGGATCCTGAGTTCAATCTGCCATACCACAAAAAAAAGCTTTTGGTATAGGGTCTCATTACGTAGCGTGGGCTCATAGTGATCCTCCTATCTCAGCCTCCTCAGTGCTGCAATTGCAGGCATGTGCCACCACACCCAGTCTCAGTCACGAGCTCAGGTACCCTAGGGGTAGGCCAAGCATGGCATGAGGTACCAGGGATCAAATCCAGGTCCATGCACTTACCTAAGCAGGTGCTTGGTTGGCTGAGCTATCTCGCCAGCTGAAGAATGTATTTTCCATGCAGCAAACGCAATTTACCAAAATTTACCACATAAAATGCTACAGATCGAATCCTCAAAAAGAAGCAGTTCAGAGTTAAAAGCCATGTGTCTGCCAATGGTGCAATAAAATTAGAACTCAAGAAATTCATGAAAGCCAAAACAGAAAACAAAGGCCTGAAGGCTGGAAAACTTCAGCCATTCATTCTTAGGAGAGCAAGTAATAGATGGAGAGTGGTAAAAGTTTGTATGTATATTTTATTTGTAGCTGAAACTATGCAAAAGGAAATTTGTAAGTTAAAAATTCAGACCATCAGAAAAACATTTTAAAAGTTGTTTTGTGATTAAGAATAAAAATTAGTAAGGCAAGAAAGTAAGCTAAGTTGGGGAAAGGAAGTAAACGCTATTATTAATGAAAGACAGAAGCCAGTGGAAGATTTGGGCTACATTTAAAAGTTATAAATTTTGTCAAGGCAAAGAAAAGTCAGCAAGAACAGAAAATGCAGAAAATTAACAAGTCGTGACCACTAGAGACAATGGGGTGGGGGTTAAGGGCTTCCTTTGTTTTCGAAGACGACACATTTGGTTCTATTTCAATCAATCACAACACTTTCCTCTCCAGCTGCTGTAATTGCATCTACAATTTTCGACTGCAGTTCCACTTTACTAAGTTTCCCATGACACAGCAAGCCTTTGTGCAAACAGAGGCACAGCCCTAAAGTGTTCCAAAGCAGAAACTTGATTGCAGCGAACGACAGATACATGGAATTATAGTAAGTAACTCCATTTTATCTCCATTTTAACATGGAGTTTAAATGACAGTGAAAAGTCTCCCAACCATCTATTAGAAAGAATGTAGATATTTGAAACAATCCCACTGTCATGAGCATGAATTGAGATGTTTCAGCTAGGGTACAAACTGAATGAAAAATAAAAAATCCACTAGTGGATTAACACCTTTTCATCATGTGCATACTGACAGTGCAAATACAAATCTGGTCTTAATGTACAGACTCCCAAGTCACAATGGACGGCTTTCTTTGTCCTCCATGCTGGGAAATGTAAATGCTTAAGGGTCAATCAAATAATGCCAAATGCAAGGGCTTTGAAAACATCTAAGTTAAGGGCATTCACTCATTTTAGCTAAGATTCATCTGGAACGCTGACAAGTGATCATTTACATACAATAATGTGAAGCAAGTTTTTTGAAAAATAAACTTTAGTGGAACAATTCTGCAAGGTACAGCAGAGAAAGGACAGGTGATCAGTTTAAAGCATCAGCCAATTAGAGTCCATGTCTAAAATCTAAAATTTAGTTAAGCTCCCTATTCTGAGATCTTTCTATCTTGTCAGTAACTATGTTATGAAGTAAAAGAGACTTGGGTGAAAAATCTTTATTATTATTGTCATAATTGCTGCGTTGTGTATGACCTCAACAGCTTGTGAAACTCTGGGAAATGTTCAGGCATAAGGATAACTCCTCAGGTGACTTGGAATTGCCCCACACAATGCTACATAATCAACCTTTGCAAAGTCTTAAAAGAAAAAAAAGGGAGGAAAAATAGGTCAGAAGAGGCAAATGCAGCGTCTGCCTTTGGAGCTGTGAACTCAGGAATTCTCTCGATTATGAAATCTTGCAGAGAAGCTATTTTCTTTTTCAAAATTCAGGTGACCGCATTTGCTGAGTCCAGATCTGGCATCGTTTTGTCCGCACCATCCTATGGGTCTTCGTCTGCTCCATCTACTACTTCTGGTCGACCTGCATCCTCGGCCCCATCCAAGATGTTTATCATCTCAGAGAAACGATGAACATCAGACACGTCTTCATCAGAATCATACACTGAGCCTTTCCAAAACTTAAAGGCCACACTAAGCCAATTAGATCTGCCCTTTCTTTTGCTGACCTGGGCCATGACTGGCGAGATTCTCCTTTTCACAAACAATATAAAATTGATCTGTCTGTTCTTATATGCTTGGAATCACTTGGATCAATACAGTGAAAAAGATCCATTTCATTTAAATGTTTAAAATTATCACTTCCTCCAAGACAACTGAAAGTAAGTTTGGATTTTTCAAAATTCACATTAACATCTTCACTATCTTCAACATAAAACTCAGTGAAGAGTCAGGCCACTTTGCAGAAGCAGCCTGCATTGTGAGCAGGGCAGGGGATGGGAGACTGGGTGGGTGGACCTCTTGGACCGCATTCCCTCTCACTGCGACTCAAGAGGGTGTTGTCTCGCTGGTCACGGCCTCTTCAAGTGCTTCTTCAATAAGCTATATAGGGGCCAGGGAGATGGCTCAGTAGAATAAGCGTTTCCATGGCAAGTACAAGGGCATGAGTTCAATCCCTGGTTTGGCCAAAACAAAACAAAACAAAACAAAACAAAACAAACAAACATAAAAACAAGCTATGTATTTTAAGTAAATGATTGAATTTCACTCATGTAAAATTAGAAGAAGCAGATGAGCCTCCAAGTGCCCATCTGTGCGGTCTTCCAGAGGCCCCAAAGACACCTACAGCCTAACGGGGTCGTTTTCCCAGGTAATATATAACATCAAATTACTCCAAAACTTTCAAGGTAGTACAAGAAGGAAAACAGCATCAAATCTTATAAGTTTATATACAAACATTCTTTCTAAAATATGAAAGTTTCAATGAACCATAAATTAAAAATCTGGTGGACAGCATTCATCTAAAAAAATCCAGGTGGCTGGCCTGTCAGATCAGCCCTATGCTCTGCCTGGTGTTATCAATGTGCTCACCCATGTCACCACATGAACCGCACTTGTAAAACTCAGGACAGGCAACCTGCAGCCCAACAGGAGTACTTCTGAATGGTGGAAATCAAAAAGATTTAGTTTCTGTGTGCAACAGGCAAGTGTTGCCTACTTTCATGACAATGAAGAAATCCTGTACCAGGAGCATCAGTGGCAAACACCACCAGGGAATAAAGGCTGCCTGCTAGAAATTGCTACACACTCTTCTGGATCCTTTTGCCCAGGGTGTCAGTGTTCTCAGCTGCTGTCCTCTCCCACCCTTTTGATCCCAGAGTGCGAGTTTCCTCAGAGGACAGGGCAAGGAGCTCTCAGGGTGACTGAGGGCCACCGTGTCCTTGCCACCCACTTCTGCCATGCGCCCAGGCTAGACTTCTGCTTTCTTTACCTTTGGCGCCTGGGAACATTTGATAATCATGTTCTCTGTTATGGTTTTAAAAATGCTTTTGATTTCACAATTACAAAAAAAGGACATCAATCTCTAGAATGGCATTATATCCCACAAGCATTTACTTTGCTGGCTGTTTCTTCTAAATGCCTGGGGAATATTCTTTCAATCAAGTCTAAGGTCAGCAAACTACTTCTGTCAAACATAAACAGCACCTATTTCGGGTGGTCTTGGGAAAAGAGGTTTTTGTGGGCATTGGCCACATTAGATGACCACCATAATGACTTTAGCAATTCGTACTAGGGCCAGAACCTCTCATGAAAAGGGGCATCGTATCTCTTAGACTGCTTTCTGCTCAGTGGGGCATCGTCTCGGTGGCAAGGAGGGTCTACAGGACGACAGTTCATGCCCGTGTAGAAGTTAGTGCCACGTGTCTCAGGACTAGAAGCTCACCATTAGTGACAGCTCGCACTGGAGACTGAAGACACCTTGAGAAAGTTGGAAAGGACAGAATGTTATGAATATATGCCACCATGACTGAAAGACATAGGAGGGGAAGCAAGAGGGAGGTCTATGATCGGAGTGTGTTATTTTACCATGACTATCTTGAAAAGGAGAAGTATCAGTTTTTAGTTTTTGATATCATTGTGAGGAAGGAGAGGCAGAGTCACCTGCAGAACCTCAAAAGCAACTGTATTGAGGGCCTCATTAGAGGTACAGAATAAGCTGGCAGGATCGAGAGGGCTACAGGTGGGAGTGGTGGTAGAAGGATCCTCTATGGCCATTAAGTGGATTTGTTGTGTATGACGAGTCACTAGAACTGGAATGGTCTTACGTGTGATGAGCTCACTAAGGAGGAGGTGAGTGGGCCGTGATAGACTGTCTTAAAGTGAACCTTTTGTCTCGTGTTACTGTGGCTGCTGTTGTGTGTGGAGAGAGGTACAGAGTCTATTTGTGGACCGTGCCTTTTAGTTGTTTAGAAAGGTAGGTTACTGCCTGAAAAGATATCTATTATAGTATGACCCTGAGAAGTGGTGTATAGTGTAAAGACTGAGTTGGGTTGGGTGAAGTAGAGCTGGGGCCCTTAGGAGGACCTGTTGTAGTTTGTGAAAGGGGAAGATGTGTAGGAGTAGTGGGGTCAAGGAGCTCTAACAGGGAACCCTTTGATGTCCTATAGAGAGACTGTGCCAGAGAGGTGAAGTTGGGAACCCAGAGGTGGAAGAAATTAGCCAGACCAAGGAAGGAGAGAACTTGCTGTTTTGAGGTGGGCACCTGAAGGTCAAGAAGAAGGGCTTTGTGGTCAGCTGTATCGCATGAGTGGTGGTGGGAGTGAGGGTGAGTTCTAGATATTTGACTTTTTGTGAGGCTACCTGTGCTTTGGAGGGAGAGATGCTATAACCTAATCCTGACATAAAATTGAGAAGAGTATGTGCATCACAGAGCTAGGGCATGAGCTGGGGAGCAAAGGAGAAGGTCTTCTACATATGGGAGGAGCAGGCTGGCCTGGAGGTCAAAGGTTTTGAGATCAGCAGTGAGAGCTTGGGTAAAGAAGTGAGGACTGTCTCTGAAACCCTAGGCAGGACTGTCCATGTGAGCTGTTGAGATCGGAGAGTGTCTGAGTCAGTCCTTGTGAAGGCAAAGAGGTCCTGGCACCTAGGTGTAAGAGAATGGAGAAGAAGGTAGACGGCTGGAGTCTCTTATGATGTTTGGGGGCTGTCAGGTATTGGGGAATGTAGGGAAGTGCTGTGGGACCTCTGGGGCACACTAGTATAGGGACGGCATATGTGACACAAGTGGGACTGGAAGTGTCTCAGAGTATGTGGTCGACAAGGGAAGACGGATGGAGGTGCTGGCTGTACATTGAGGTTGGGTTTGTGGTATGGACACTGTGTGAGGAGAAAGAGATGAGAGAGAAGTGGAGCTTTTGGAGGAGGTCTCTCACCATGAGAGGTACAGAACAGGTTGGGATCACAAGGAAATTATTAGTGAAGAACAGTGTCTGAAGTCATCAAGAAATGAGCCTGTCTCAAGGGGGTCCTGTAGCTCGGCCATCAACACCCACTACGGAGACTGTAGAGCTAACATAGTGACTTTAGAACTCAGGAAGAACACCATATGTGGCCTCCGTGTTAACAAGAACAGGTTTTTTTTTTTTTTTTTTTTTTTAGCATGAGACACGGGACTCTGACAAATGTACCTCAATGTGGTCCATGGATCCCAAGCTCTGTTGTTGCTCTTCAACAGCAAAACCAACCAGTCAAGTATTGATGGATCTGACTGTGAGTCCTCCTGTGAGGGCAGGGAGTTAGTGGATAGCTTGTCTGCTCTCTGATGGCCAGGACAGTCACACCTCCAGTGAATCCTGGCCTTGTAGATGTCCCAGTGATGGCTGTAGGTTGGGGCAGGCCTGTGCCCAGTGTGTCTTTTTTACTGCATGTAAAACCATCCAGGAAGGGCATTGGTGGTAGAGTTATATATGCTCAGAGTTACCTTGTTAAGTTCCTCTATGATGGGAGTCTTGCAGCCAAAAGTTGGCATTCTGTATAGTTAATTTTGGACTCCATTATTGAAGACATGGAAAGTCAGATTAACTAAGCTTTTCTGTGGGGTTTGAGGGCTGAGATCTCTCTTTTTAGCTTGGTATGAATGTCAGAAACAGATAGAGATATAAAATAGAAATTAATAACAATTGTTCCTTTAGGAGAATCTGGGTCTACGTTAGTATATTTAGTTTGAAGTGATACATTTGATTATTAGAATTTTATCTGAGTATCAAGTACTTTGAAATATAAAAGGTAACCAGAGAACTATTATTTCTTGTCAACCATGGACATTTGAGCAGGTAAATCCCTGTAGAATGTTAATGGACAACAGTTACATAATTTCACAGAGATCATTTGACATCAATAGTCATACATAGCAGTGTAGCACAACAGTCATAACAGATGCTGAAATCTCCATTTTGTTTTGGCATCTCTAAATGTAATGGAACATGCATAGGGTACGTGTCATATAAGTCTTATTTTTTTTTGCTGAACCAGGAGTTGAACTCAGGTCCTTGTGTCCTTGCCAGGGAAGCACTTAATCCAGTGAGCCATCTCCCCAGCCCCAACATGTCATAATAGTTTTAGTTAGAAAATTATTATGACTGATGACCTCATGTTGGCTTGACAACAAGCTCTTACTATGAATACCTGGATATAAGAGAAAGGCATATGTTTAAATCTGAAAGAAAATTTACATTGTAGAATACTATACATTTGGAATGCATGATTATGTTTGATACAATGACATTCATTATGAGAAAAACTTTTCTTTTTGAAAGACCAGAGAGGAAGTGCTAGATTACAGCCAATGTCTGTTTATCAGAAACCATCAACAGACCATGGGGAAGATTTTGCCATTTACATTCCAGCAAAGAATATGATGCTGGCATTTTCTTAACTGTGGTTTCAATTTGGTTATCATTAGAGACTAATGATGTTGATTATAATTTCCTCATTAATTTTTTTATATTTGAAAACCTTATTTTAACTTTTGAAAAAACTTTGTTTTAACCAATGACCAAATTGTTGGAGGTGTCTTTTAAGGAGATTACCGGGGGCTCTTTATTGATCAACAAAAGTTGACCACCCATTATTCACAAATTAAGAATCCTGTCTAATAGTCTCTTCCCATTTTAATGATTTTATTTAATTATAAATTAATTTTTATAAATTAGGAGAAAGCATGCTGTTAAGTCTATACATGTTTTCAATTAATTTTATTGAGAAACAAATAGCAATGAGAGTTCCAAGACCGATTAATAGGCCAGTTTCAACAAACCTCAAAGCAGAGAAGGCATTTGTCACCCCCATTCCCTGATAGGGAAGCACTGAGGGTTTTCAGAGCCCGATCCACCCAGTAGTCACCAGGGGTCAGGAGGGAGTCCATGGGACAGCGACTGTGCTGCCTTAAGGCGTCATCAGGGAACATGAACACAGGCAGCTGTCCACTGGATGAGAGAGATCCGGACGCAGGCCTGTGGTTCTGAAATTGAGGTGAGCCGTTCATCCTTGGCAGGACGCAAGGGTTTTGCAAGGCTTTGACCCTCTACCAGAGGACAACAGAACAACTCCCCAAAAGCTGCTGGAAATCTTGCACTGTGACCCAGCTCACTTGGAATGACTGAAGTGGATCAGTGATGGATGCAGGCTGGCAGCAGGAAATGGGTAGGATCCAGAGGAGAGGGGTTCAGCCATAGGCAGGGGTGGAGAGCTGGGGCTTTGGCCCCCAGGAGCCACACACATTGCCTGTCTATCCGAGTCATGGCACCATTTGATAAGTACTTATCACAGCAGAGAAACAGGCAGATGGAAGAAGGGAAAGGGGCTATATCCTCTTTGATGACGTGGGAGAGAGAAAATGGGGAAGGATGAGGAATTTTTTTCTCTCATTTGGAACAGAGGGAGGCTGAGACTTTTATGGCCTTTTTCCAGGGCTGGAGTTTGGAGGGGATGTTTAGGTGCTTGGAGGGCGCCGCTTGGGAGTATTCCTTGAGGTGGCAGGAAGGGTGGAAGCAAACTATGACGCGGAGAAGAAGGTTCTTGGGAAGACGGGCTTCTGTTTTAAGGACATCAGCCGTATTACATGATCACCATGACGATGTCAGCAATTCATACTAGGGCCAGAAGCTATGGAACTCACAGTGTAAAGAAATCATTTACCTTTCAATAATAATTCAGAGCCAAATGGTTTTCATAGATGTTATTACGTTAGGTTTTAGCAATAATTTCATCACTGCTTTTTGAATCAAGAGCAAAACATTCTCGTAAGGCAATTTCCAAAGTCTGTACAAATACCCCTTTCTTGTCATGCATCCTGTAAACACGTGAGTCTCTGTTGAAGCACCAAAGACAAAGCCATACAAACAGAAAAAGGAAAAGAAGGTTAACTTGAAAAATCTATTAAAAAATATAAAAAGGGCAACCCTCTGGGGACCCCCTTCTGTCCCTGTCAGACACCGAGGGACAAAACTCCTAAGGCGCCACGTGTGTGCATCCAAAGGAAAATCTGCTTTTGCAGGCTGCTTCAAACGCCGAATAAAGTCTGCAGTTGCAGACTTCGGGGACAATCCTGCCACGGTCTGTGCCCAGTGCCTGCCCGCACTCCTCCCTTCCCCACTGTCTTGGCCCTGTGGCGAGTGACTTGGGCTGAACCTAGCGGTCACGTTGTACTCTCGAGATGCAGCTGTATCAGAGTGGACAAGGTCCTTTCTAGATGAGAAGTAAAGCCTTCAGCCCATGAGGCCGACTACCTAACCGGGTAGCATGCCAGGCAGCGTGGGCTGGGATGCAGGCTGTGGGCCGCGGTGCTGAGGTGAGAGCCTGGGCCATTGTCCTGCGCTCCTGGGAGTCTGCTTCATGTACCGTGAGCACTCAGAGCGCCCTGGCCTGCTAGGCAGCGGGATCTGCTGCGCCCAGCTGCACTGCCTTTCTAGAAAGGCCCCCAGTCCTCCTAACTGGGGCAGGCAGTAGCGCGGAGACGCGAAGTCACCTCTGAGACATGACTTTACTGATTGTGGCTAGGGTCTGAACCTAGGGCCTTCACCTGAGCTGCGGCCCAAGCTCCTTTTTCATTGTTTTGGTTTATTTATTTATTTATTTATTTATTTATTTATTTATTTATTTAGCGGAACCAGGGATTGAACTCAGGCCTTTGCGCTTACCAGGGAAGTGCTTATTCCACTGAGCTATCTCCCTGGCCCCTTTTTTTTGTTTATGTTTGATTAAGTTTTCCTGAGCTGCTGAGGGGCTGAAAGGCCCACACTGGGCTGCAGCCGCAGCCCTTCCACCGCAACCGTGTTGGGATTACAGCCGTGCTCCAGATCCTGAATTGTAGGCCCAGCTAAGGAAAAACAGAGTCTTCTCTACTGGTGGGCGAGGAGGAAAGGATCAGCTGTGTTTCATAGCTACATCCTGAATTCCAGCTTTCTGGGCAAGTTAATAATTTACTGAGAACACGTCAAAAAATAAAAATAAAAAATATAAAAGAAGAAAGAAAGAAGAAAGGAAGGAAGAAAGGCGGGCAGAACAGAATAAGCACTGGAACTGGGGCAGTGCTCCAGTGGGAGGGCAGTGGGTGAAGTCGTGGGCATCAATAAGAATGAGAAAAAGAGGAGAAGGGCAGGAGGGGAGGGCAGCAGGAGAGAGCGGGGAGTGGGCTATGCCCGGGAGCGCCTGTCCCTCTCCCTTAGCAATGGCGGCACATCAGGCCCACTCAGACAGGGAGCTCTCGGCAGGCCTGCAGGGCTGAGCAAGGCTTCAGACGCTAACGGTGATAGCAGTGCAGCTGTCAGGACACTACAGGACGGAGGGGAAATCACCTGAGCAATCCGACCACTCCCTCCCCCTCGGTGAGAGCAGCCCGCTCTCTCCCGGGTCCCTCTGTGGACTGCCGACCCTGGTTCCCTGTTTCATTCGCTAACTTGGCATCTGCCCTGCGCCCTGGCCTGTCCCTGTGGGACAGGTGCCTGTGTGTACTCTTTCCTCTGCCAGCCTTCCCCTCTGGCCCTCTCCAGGCCTCTGGCATATCCTGGTCAGGAGACTTGGCTTTCCCCCACCCTAAAGAGCCTCAAAGCTGATGCGCATGCTCAGTGACCTTCAGTGTACTTCAGACTCTTCAGTTTGTGTCACCAGACCTTTTCTACTGCGGGTTGGATGCAAGTCTTTGTCCCCAACAAGCATGCTGTCAGGGGCACATTTTCTACTGCTATGAGCAAACACCCAAAGCAGGTCACTTGAGAAACAAAAGCGTGATTTTGCTTATTCTGTTCAAGGTCCGTGGGTTTGATGCTGGCTACCATTTGGACCTAGAGGCCTGTGTTCACTGGTGTTGAAATGGTGGTATCACCTGATAGGAGGAGGAATCCCACCCCAGGACAGGCAGCCGAAGAGTCCAAGCAGTGCCCGGACTTGTGTTTTTATAGGAGACTCGCCACACACTAGCTGAGCTGTCCGGCCTTCCTTGCATCAGGTTTAGCTTTCTGAAGGCTCCTCTTCAGGGATCACTAGCAATGTTGTCATGCCAAGAACCATGCTCCCATGAGCCCCAGAGGGACAGACTCAAGCCATATGCAAACCATAGTCCATATTACCAGTGAAATGTGGACGGAGAGAGAGACAGACAGAGACAGAGACAGAGACAGAGAGACACACACAGAGACAGAAACAGAAATATTGTATTAATATAGACAAGAAAATTTATACATAAATGTATGAAATATTAAAATTATAGGACCATTTACATAAAATCAATATTATCAGTTGTAAAATACAGACTAATCTACAACCGCCATTTCCTTAGGATATAAATTGCCAAAAAGTGATATTAACAACAATTCTAGAAAAATAAAAGTAGATCACAATCTCCAAAACAAAAACTAGTTATTTTCCTTAGTGCATTCAGGCGCATTATGTTCATGTTCCTGATAAGGAAGGAAAATGTTCTTTTGTCAGTAGCCTGTACGCGATTTTTATGAGCCGCAGAATTTATTATGCTTTCTCTTGCCAAATGTCAGGTACAAAAACAGCACAGCTCTGCTGGCCGTGTGGAGCATCATGCAGATGGTGAGAGCAGCTTGCGAAGTTTTAAGACCGATGAGCATAGCGCACAGGACCACACGGGCACAGTTCTACTCCTGCGGAGGTGTGAGGAATGGAGGTGCACACGGCTTCCCCAGGGTGATGCCCACGAGTCTGTACCAGGCCAAGGGTGAAATCTGCCCCAACCTCCATCTAGTGAAAGAGAGAAAGTAGAGGTACTAGGGGTTGTGCACCCGGATAATACTGGAATGTAGAGAAGAGCACAGGACCTTGGAACTATTACAATAAGTAACAGCAAAGTGCCAAGACTACGTTCTATGTAGGTCTCGCTTCAGAGGAGTTCATGCAAGGGAATTCTGTAGAGACTGGAGGACCGGGTCTCAAAGGCAGGGCCAGCAGGAGGAGGCTGGGCGCCATGAGCCCAGGGCTCCCTTATTGTTTCCGTGCTGACTCTGGTCATGTGGGTGTATTGAAGTGTATTTTACAGAGACAGAGGGTGTGGGACCAAAACATAGAGTGTATTTACATCCTAGAGCCTATGCCTATAGGCACACTGCCACGAAGCCCCAGGTTCCCGCTGAGCCAACAAAGGAGAGAGCAAAGGGAGAGCAGCGCAGAGCTGCAACCCAGGGACAGCACTCAGTCACGGTGAGAAGTTCAGCCAAGCGGTCACAGTGGAGTTTACAGGAGTGCAGTACTCTTGACCTCCAACAAGGAGGGCTTTCACGTGCCAAAGCGTGATCCTCATACCGTGCGTAGAATGAGACAGGCTTGGGGAGTAAGCAGGAGGCAAGCGCTCAGTGCAGGACAAAGCTGGCTCCTAAAATCTGTGCAAAAAGAAATCAACTAGTAAAGAACCTGGACCAAAAATGGGGCCAGGCCTTAGGTGCGTGGACACAGCTATACCTGCCCCTCCGAGCATGCGGATTTGGCTTCCAGGATTCCATGACAGGTGATGAAAAATGTGCTTTTAAAAGTTAGGATTGGCTAGAGATATAGTTCAGAGGTTTAAGTGCTTGCTTGGCAAGCACAAGGTCCTGAATTCGATCCCCAGTAACACACACACACACACACACACACACACACACACACATATTAGGTTTTATTGAGCATATGTGTACTGTTTTTTGACATTTCTACTGCCAAAATAATACAGTATAAGCACTATTTACTTAGAATGTATGGGCTATTATATATTTGCTATTTTAAGTAATCTACAAATGAGTTTAAATATGGGAAACATGCATAGGTATGTGAAGATATTGTTTAACTTTTGTATGAAGAATGCAGGTATCTGTAGATTTTGATATTAGAGAAGATCATGAAATTAATTCGCCTATGCATCCAGGAATGACTGCGTCAGATACCAGGACAGACACTAAATTGGCCACAGGCTTGGTAGATATCCAAAAATTTTGATTCATTTACCTGCGTTTTCACCAAAAATTAACTTAAATGTGCTAAGTGAGCCCTGCCAAAGCTTTTAGTTATGCAAATGAACTATGTACTTCATGGGAGAAGGAAGATGTAAGTGTCGTAAAAGCGGTTGCTTTGACTTCAACTTTCACAATTCAGGAAGACTTAGTTGTGCGTAACTGCCAAAAACATCCCAATTAGTTTTGTAAGAATCCTAATTGTTCATTAATTGTCTGTAAAATATTAGTAAAATTCTATTCTTCATAGAATACATGAAAAATAAGTGGTAAATAGGGCAAATTGCAGGGTAGGAGGCCCATTTGTCACCCTCAATACAGGTCATAGGTTATTCTTTGCTACATGTGAGACATCCGTAAATGGCAATGAGGAAAACATAGAAAAAAGAAAAAATATACTTACATAGTTTGTATAAAAATAACTCAAATTTCTAACCAGCTCTGAGACATTGAAAAAATAGTAGTGATTCAGAAATAGACATACATCTATATATTCATGCCTATATTCATATTTATTTAGGTTTATATGGATATAGATATAAATCTGAATTTCCATTCATCATCACCAAAAAGAAAATAATGTCCTTCCTTGGAAAAACTGGATGAAAAAGGATAATCTCACAAAAGTTTCATGGATCAGAGACTTTATAGTTATAAAGACTCTTTGCTTATAAACAGGTATAAAAGCTGCAATATCAGTTCATTTTAAAAATGGGTGCAATATGTAACTAAGTTATGAGCCTTGGGGCTGGCCCGATAGCTCAGCAGACTAAAGCACCTGCTTAGGCAGATGCGGCGGCCTGGGTTTGATTCCCGGCCTGCTGTGGCAGCCCCACCCATCGGGTATGCCGAGATGGTGACTGAGACCGGTTGTGGTGATGTGCGCCTGTAATCGCAGCGCTTGTGAGGCTGAAAACAGGAGGATCACTACAAGTCTGATCTACACAGTGAGACCATGTAAACCCTGTCCTAAATACAGAAAAAAAGTGATGAGCCTACACTGGGTCAAAAACAGCTTTAACCCATGTGGAACAAACAAATAATAAATTATGAGTAAAAGAAAAATAAATAAAAAGCATTTTTAAAATTTTATTACCATCATAGAAATGCATAGCATGACAGAGACCTGGTTTCAACTGGTGACACATTTATAATGTGCAAAAGTTTGACTCAGTGACTTTCCTATGAACAGCTGGTTTTCTCACAACTAGAAATTGTTAAGTAATTTCTTCATAAAGCGTATTAATTTTGTTATTAGTTTTTTTCTTTTTTATGTAGTTAGTACAGGGTCTATAGCATCTCATTATGAAGATCAGACTGGTAGTGATCCTTCCGTGTCCAGCCTCCCAAGTGCTCGGATTACAGGTGCACACCCCTCACCCAGTCTCAGTCACCATCTCAGGGCTCCCTGGGGCAGGGCTGGCATGGCATGCCAGAGACCAAACTGGTCCTTGCACCTGCCTAAGCAGGCACTTTACTGCTGAGCTATCTCGCTGGCTCTTGTTAATCTTTGACTCTACAAGCAAAGAAAAGATAAACACGATGTGCATGATAGGAAAGGATGGGCTGATCTTCCAGTCCAACCCTCCCACCCCATTTTCCTGGCTTCTGGAATTTGGAAGCAGACCTACAGTCTAGTGAGCTGGCCCCAGTGCTACGTCACTTTATCTAATGTTGAACAAAGCAGCACACAGAGGACTCAATGCCAAATTACACAGGCACTTACGTGACAAAAATTGTGGAAAACTGCAACACAGCTTAAAGAAGGATCACATGCAATGTTAAGGCTTGTTTACATATAGGGTACATAAATGTATTAAAAACATGATATGTTTATTTTCCTAAAAACACACTGCAAAGCACATTGCTGCCTATCCTCGTCAAGAGGCAGCCCTTGCCTTGAGTGCACGCGTCTTCCATCCTTGCCCTGTCTGCAGCAGCTCTGCAGTCCCCTCTCCTGAGGGCCTTCAGTTGCACCACTGTGGCTGCCTGAAAGTCATGAATGGAACCCAAGTGTGTTCCTTCAAGAGCATTCTGGCCTTGGGCAGGAGCCAGAGGTCACCCAGTGCCATATCCAGTGAGAAAGGTGGGTGAGAGCACATCGTAATTCTTCACTTGAAGGAAGGTGTCACAAGCGTTTTGATTCTGGACAAGAGATCAGCCAGGGCAGAACCTCACCGCAGGGACACCCAGGTCCGTTTCAAAGGTGGTGACAAGGGTGGGGCTGAAGACAAGGTCAAATCAAGGAGAATACTTGAGGGAGAAGGAATGGCAATGCGTCTTGTATTGTACAGTTGAAGAATACTAATTGAAATACTCACTATAGTTTTCAATTGCCTCTTGTAAGGTCTATAAGCGCATGTTTATAGATAGGTGTTTATGTAATTATATAAGAATGAAATTTTTCTACCTCTTCCCAGTGTTTTGGTTAAATTGAACATTTTGCTTCCACAGAAGGTATTGTGAAAATATATTGCTTCATAAATGCATAATGCGTGTTTACTAACTTTGTAACAGGAAGCCCAGGATTTTCATCACAGAGGACTCTGTTAATTGAAATTTTGCATAATCGGTTCCCACAGTGCATCTTTTGGCTCCTATGCTAGTTTGCAGGAAGCAAAGCGCGAGCTGCAAGAGGCAAGGACTCCTGGTAGAGTCCCTCAGTGCTTCGTGCACATTTGGTCATCAAACCTCACTCAGAGCAGCCTTTTGTCGCTCTGCTCCAGCTTTTCTGAATGATTAAATATGCAATTTGAAAACCATGTTCTTTTGCAGTTACATTTCATTTCTCTGTGAAATAATTGTTTTAATTACTTAACTAACTAGTTTGTCATGGGCTGCTTTGGAAATGCATTCAAGCGCATCGGTCAGAGAAATGTGATCACTCAGCATAAGGACATCCCATGCTAATGAAAGTCAGCAGCAAAGGAGAGCTGACAGGACAGTCGTGTATCTTTGTGTCTGAATAGATACAGATCACAATCTTGATGCTTGCTATGGTACACATCTAGATGTCCCCCAAAAGGCTTCGCAGAAATGGTTAAGCTTGGGGGCTTGCAGCTGACCTGGGGGAAGAGGTGCCCTGAGGTGGTCTTGACGGGGACAGTGTTTCTGCTCTGGCTGTCCTTTGCCTCTTCCCATTTCCTAGCAGCAAGGCTTGCAGCCACCTCTGCCCATTCAGCATGCTTGGGAGATGCGCAGACTCACTGATTTATTTATTAGGGGTTTTGTGTGTGTGCAGGGTCTCACTACGCAGCTTGGACTCGTAGTGACCCTCCTTTTTCACCCTCCAGAGAGCTAGCTGTGTGCCACCATGACCAGACCTGTCCCTCAGCCCAGCGGGCCCGGAGATGGAATCCCAGTCCCTGCGCTCGCCCAAGGTTGCCTAGGCAGGTGCTTTAGTCCACTGAGCTATCTTGCTGGCCCTTCATGTAGATTTAGGTAAGTCAATATACTATGTGTTTATACAAATACGTGCATGCACGCAGATATCATATTTTACACACACACTGTATGTATGTGTGCATTTACACTTGTGTATAAAGATACATACCCAAACTAGAGGACTTAACAGCATTAAGAGTAAGACTGAACATGAGAGTAAGAATAATTAAGCTCCAGGGTACAATTATGTAACCTAATTAAAAGAGAATGTTATGATCAGGAGAAGAACTGAAAGCCAATAACACTAGACAATGTCTGCAAGAATCAGTTCGCTGCTATTGACCGACTTTGAACTGCAATGTCTCTTTAAGAAACACCTGGGGTGAGGCAATGGAGGAGAGTGGGGAAATGCGTGTTATGCACAAGAGCAAATGAGCAGCAGACTTGCATAATGGCACTGCTGAGGTCTCCTGGTCTATTGAAAGAAACAGCTGGTGCTTAACTATTCTTTTCATTTCTTTTTAATTTTTTGATTAATTTTGCCTGCTTATGTCTGGTAATCTGATCAACTAATCTGAAGACAACAATATGCAATATAGCAATCATTGTTGAATTCCTATCGTCTTGTTTAGTGAAATTCTGTGTTCTTTCTAATGTTTTAAAAATTATTTTTGTTCCATTTAAAAAATAAAATAATAACTTCAAATTTTTGTTTGAAAAATGCTTTGGATCTCACAATTGCAAAAACTGTTTATCAAGGTTTTAATATGTTAGAGAAAATAATACTGAAATTAGCAAAAACAGAAAATATAGTCTCTGTCTCATTTTAGAAAATTCTTTTAACAAAGAATTAAGTTTACTATTTATCTTGGTTTTCTAAACCAAGTGGGAGGCTCTGCATTCTATATTTGTTAATAAACTCAATCATTGGTCCGTACAAGAAACCTCAAAATTATTTCATAAGCAGTAAAAGTTTTGTAGATATATTTCATTTGATTTTTATGTTTTAAAGAAAACAAAATGGTAAAAAATAGAAATTATGCAAAATTTTATTGAACAAAGTAATACGAATCAAATATTGATTGCTGTATTTCATAATGCTATCTTCAAATTTGTTGTTTAGGTTGTCAGATATAAACTTGAAGAACTGGTAAAAAGAAAAGTGATAAGAACTTAAAAAGAAGAAAAAATAAATAATATTTCAGGCATTAGCTGGGTATTTCAATGGACTAGCACAAATCAGCAGTACAATTACCCAAATGATGCTGGGTACCCATGTACTTGTGACCTTTTCTCTTCTTTCTTCTGTTCATTTCCTCATCCCAGTTTTTCCTGCTCACTGAATAGATTCTTACTCTTTCACATTATCCACTGTACCTGTTAGGCTTTATTTCCTCTTCCAGGGTCTTACACTAGTGAGACAATGTGATGTTTGCACATGTGGGTCTGATTTAGTTCAGTTACCAATACAGTGGCTACTTGCATCCATTTACTAAACAAGCCTCAAATTTATGATTTTTCTAATAGATTAGTAATCCTCCATTGTGTAAAAATATCATATCTTTTTTATCCATTCCTCAATTGATGAGTATTTGGGTAGTTTCCAAGATTTAACTATGACAACTTGCACTGCTATAAACATGAATGCACATATAGCACGATAGTATGAAGTTTTCAGTTCTTGTGAAAAAAATTTCTAGGAGGGGAATAGCTGGCTTGAATGGGCCTTCAATCCGAGCTTTTTGAAGAGTCTACATAGTGATTTCCATAGTGGTTGTAGCAACCTGAACTCCCATTAACAGTGGAGAAGGGTTCCTGTTTCCTCACAACCCCTCCAGCATTTCTTATTGGTTAACCTGTTGATGACAGCCATTCTTTCTGGTGAAAGAAGCAATCTTAGCACTGTTTTAATTTGAATCTCTTGAATGACAAATGACTTAGAAGGCATATTTCAATGATACATTTAAAATTATAGGCCTGAGGAAATAACTTATTGGGCTAAGCACCTGCCTGTAAAGTGCAAGGATCCAGGTGCAATCCCTGATATTGTGTGCTACTCAGCCCCACAATCCTGGGCATGCTGTGCTGGCCACAAAACCAGGCATGGTGGTGTGCTTCTGTAATTCAAGCTCTGGGGAGGCTGAGACCGAAGGATCACTAGGAGTCTGATCTGCATAGTGAGACTCTGTACCAAATAAATAAATAGTTAAAAACTAATAAAATAAAATTATAATTTTTAAAGAGCAGAATATATTTATTGGGGCAAGAAAGCTTCTGTGCAAGAGAAGGACAGAAAAGAAGCCTGAGCAGGTTGTCCCCAGGAAAATTGTAATTTTTTGGAGAACTTTTACAAATCTTTTGGCACTCTATATAAAAGGATTTTAAGTAGGGGCCAGGGAGATGGCTCAGTAGAATAAGTGCTTGCCTGGCAAGCTCAAGGCCTGAGTTAAATCCTTAGTTCCCTACCAAAAATAAAGAGGGGGATTCCAAAACATAGCATTAGATTTGACAAAATGTAAGAATATGTCAGACAAAATGATTTATTTCATATGCCTATAAAATATAGTGCTCCTAGTTCAACTTAAGTGCATGACTCTTTGTTAAGAGATTTGCGATTATTATACTGAAATGCAAAAGTAGTAACACCTTTAAGAAGTTGCAACAGTCAACATGTTAAATTTCAGAAAGTAGTAATTATGATAATACCTCACATCTTTGACTTATACTCTGACAATAAGCTAAATTTTCTGGATTAAATTCCCCAAAACAATTACTTGCTGTAATGTACTAAAATACTTGGAACACACCTGTGGAAGTAGCTGCACTTCTGCGGAGCACTCTTCCGACTGCCCCTGGACTGCTTTCTCATGAATTTCTCTCTTCCAGCAGCCCTGCTCTGGAGCCCGCCCGCCCTGCTGTCCGTGAAGGGAACAGCCACAGGGAGCCACGTCCAGCCTCACGCTGTCCCCAGAGAGAGCCACGCAGAAGTTCATTCCTATTGACATTCCGTGTCCTCTGAATCCACACAGCATCCAAGCTAACTGTCCTGGGCCCAAAGACACTTAGAGAAGGGCAGCGTGACAAGGGGGCCAGGGAGCACTGATGTGCCTGTGTCCTCCTGGCCCTGGAAAGTACAGCTCCATTTTTCTCCTGGGAAACTCAGACATAAACAAACCTTACCCAAGAAAATTGCTCCCAAAAGGCCTGCTTTGAGATCTCAGTCCTGACCCAAATTCTGGTCTTGTGTTCCTCAGGTTCTGATTCAGGCGAAGAGTAATTATGATAGCTCAGCCCCAGACTCCCGACATTACCTTGTAGTAAACTGTGTACTCGGGGTCCGCTGCCCCACATGTTCTCTCATGGCAAAGGCTCCCCCGTTCCTTGCCGGAGCTGCAGTCTGTCAGCGTTCACCCTGCCTGCCGCTGCCTGAGCAGCACACGTTTGCTGCCCTCAGCCTCTGCGCAGCTTGCATCACAGTCTTTCTAAGGCCTGTGTGGCTGTTTGTAACTTTAAATCAAAATCAGTAACCCAATATTTTAATTTTGCATAATTTGAGATTTATAGAAAAGTTCCTACTTGCCTTTAACTCAATTTAACATCTTTTAGGAGCATGGCACGTTTATCAAAATTAAGAAATTATCTATGCTTGCTAAGAAAGTAACTAGAATTAATACAATGTAGTACATACCAGATTGGGTCTCTAACCAAGTGGAGCCATATCTTATCAACAAAAGACTCAACTATAACTGAGCACTGAAGAAAACCAAACAAGTATCTCAGTAACTTTTCCAAGGCAGCATCAGAATGCTCAATACCCACAATTCAGAGGAGTCGGTTTCATTCTAGCTCGCAGTTTCTCATACATTCTATGTGAAATAAGCTGACTGCAAGGTAGAACAGCAGGGACCGGCCAGGAACAAGTGTAGGGTCCAGGCAGGCAGGAAGCCAAGAAAGAACAGAGTGCAGCGAGGACGCACTCTTCCGGTCGAGCCCTGGCAGCCACCTCCAACGCGCCAGCCTCCTGCAACAGTCAGCCTGGAACTCACCCATGGTGGCTGCACGGAAGAGCACAGCACCCCAGGACCCAGTCACCCTTGACACATGGGAAAATTTGGAAGGATATTTGAGAATTAAGCCATAACAATAATACAGAGAATGGGCAGAATATCCAAACTAAGTTAAAACCATAAGTTAAACTGACATAGCTTTTAAAAATCCAACATTTAAAGTTTGGAATGCTCAACTGATAATTGATAGACTCACATGTCACAATGAAGGAGTGAGCAAACCGTAAGATATGACTTTCATGCACTCATGCACAACTGTGGCACTGAAATAGGTTAACTAAAATATGAGGGATGCATAGAGAGATGTCATGAAAAGATAAAGTAAAAGTAAAACATAACCCAAACAAGACAGATGAGTATGACTAAGGCTGAACTATAGAAAAACTTGAGTTGTTCTTTTGTTTCTCTTAGCAGATCATGAGAGAGAAGAGAGCTAATTATACATATATACAAAATTGTGCGTAATGTATCCTTTCAAGTAACTCAAATTATGAAAATGTTCCTCTTGAGCAATTTCGCACTAAGCATCAGAAATATTCTCAAAGTCGAAGCTCAGTGTCTACTTTTTCTAAGGCTAAGAACTTATCCTGGGGAAATAATGGGCATGTGCACTGATGCATTAGAGCCTTCTGAAGAATCAAGGGATGCTTCAGCCTCTTAAGAGATGTTTGGAATTGCATCAAAGAGTTAAATGCAAGGGCCAGTCAAATAGCTCAGCAGATAAGGCACCTTCTTAGGCAGATGCAGCATCTGGGGTTCAATCCTGGATCCCCTACGTGCAGTGCCAGCCCTGCCCCCAGGGTGCGCTGAGATGGAGACTGAGACTGGGCATGGTGCCATGCCTGAAATCCCAGCTCTTGGAAGGATGAACACAGGTGGATCACTACAAGTCTGATCTGCATAGTGAGATCCTGTAGGCCCATACTAAAATATTAAAAAGAAAGAGCTAAATTCAAATGAATCTTAATCTTTCTACAATGTCAGATGAGAGTGCAGGAGAAATGTTACAAAATTTTGAAAAATGTTTATAGTGAATTAAATAAGAGAAACTTGTCCCAGAAACATGGGTTGTTACTTTCTCTGTGCCTATTGTATTCTATCATATTCTATCCTATCCTATCCTATCCTATTCTATACTATCCTACCCTACCCTACCCTACCCTACCCATTTATTTTATTTTACTAGTACATTTTAGCAGTAAGTGAAGCTGACATCCATATTGGCTCATGGGTTCATGTACATAAGACAG
Source organism: Ctenomys sociabilis (assembly GCA_004027165.1). NCBI lineage: Eukaryota > Metazoa > Chordata > Mammalia > Rodentia > Ctenomyidae > Ctenomys > Ctenomys sociabilis. The sequence goes on from PVKA01012391.1 coordinate 39,734, forward strand.
CTTATCCCTTTTTGAAATCCTCTTCCCCGTCCACTTCTCCCTCCATCTCTAGATCACCTTTCTCAATATTCCTTGTTATTACTCTCAGCTCACATTTATGATGCCTGGTGTTTATGCTCACTGAAGCTATCAGGTTCCTGAACACAGCAGGCTTGAAGGAGTCAGCCTCCCTGTCACGAGGCGCAGCCAACTCTGCCAAGCCTGTGCCTACAAACCCGTTTCCTTCCCCGCCCTCCCGGAGCCTGGCTCCACCATGAGAGCCCCACCGCCTGGCCATGCCATGCCCCACATGCTCTGCCAAGCTGTACTAACAATATAGACTTATTAATGTGCTGTTTTCCACCTATAATATAAATCTATGGGAGCACAAAAGTTTTCACCCACAATTTATCCCTACAATCCAGCCCAAGCTTTCTGATCTATTTATGTACATATGTGGGGAAAGCGTCTAAGATTGCACTGCTGATTTCTGCTGGTCTATTGGAGCAGTGGCACAGATGCACTGTTTCTTTTTCTTTTTTTGCTTGTCTTTTTTAATTTCCTATAATTTAGTTTTCCTTTTTTTTAAACCAAATTTTCATTCTTATATCTGGTAATCTGAACAACTACTTTGAAGACAAGATTATGTAATATAACAACCATTCTTGAATTCCTATTACATATTTAGTGAAATTCTTTATAGTTTCTAATTTCCTTTTACTATTTTTAGACCTTTTAAGAATAAAAAAGTGAAAAAGTGTATGAATAAAATAAAAAAAAAATCCCCCAAACAAACAAAAGCTAATGTAAGCATTAATGAAATATGGGATTAAAAAGAGATTAAAGTGACAATGACATGGCTAAATTTATTAAAAAGACAACCTGTAAATGAAATTACTTAAGTAAAACAGATACACAACACATACTCTATATATAAGAATGATGACAACAAACAAAAAATGTGTGCGCAGGTGCACATCTACTTTCTAAAGATCAATAGATACTATGCTTGTGTATGTTAAGAATTAAGACCTTAACTGAAACATGATAAGAAGCCAAACAAATGGATTAAAAAGTAGGCAAAGACAGTAACACACAGCTGATGAAGGAGAGGAGATGATAAAAGGCACCCGTGTGGACAGCAAGATAGCTCAGCAGAGTAAGCACCTGCTTAGGCAAATGCAGTTACCGGGTTCGATCCCTGGCACCGTGTGCTAAGCTGGCCCTGCTCCTGGGTGTGCTGAGCTGGCTGAAGAGAGCAGGCGTGGTGACACCTGCCCCTAATCCCAGCACTGGGGAGGCTGAAAACAGGAGGGTCACTATGAGTGTGAGCTGGGTAGTAAGACGTTATACGAAATACATGAAAGAAAGACAGAAACTGCAGCATTTGTCATCAGGAAAATACAAAACATAAAAAAAAAAACAATTAAATACTAGTGCACACTGAAGGAAAGGCTATAGTCCAGAAAGAATGCCACCGAACGCTGGCAAACCAGCACGCTGACAGCCATACTAACCCTCGGGAGCGAAAGCTGCCATAGGGCGGTGGCTTCACTCACTTCTGAGTGTATTTCTACTACCTGTATGTCCACATAGAGTTTTATTCATTTTTAAGAAAATAAAAAAACAGTTAAAAAAATGAAATGATACAGAATTTCACTTAATATCACAGTGGGAATTCCACAATATTTTTTTTCACATATTGTTGTCTTGAAATTAGTTGTTCAGATTATCAGATATAAGCATATGAAGTTAGTTGTAAAAGTTAGAGAAAAATAAAAAGGAGACAGAAAAATAAGCATTAACTGCTCCTTTCATAGCTCAACCGAAATCGGCAGTACAGACATCCAAGCTTCGGTCTACGGTGACTTACTCCAGTGCGCATATTTATTTATAATCGTCAAAGCTTGGAGAGGAGCACAGTGCACACCACAGTGAAGGAGCTGTGATTCAGCATGAAGAGGGAAAGGACCGTGAGGCTGCATGAGGGTAGTGGGGAGACGGTGAAAGAAGCCAAGCTGAAAAGCTGCACTCTGTACGAGGCCAGCTCCTGGGCACCCTGGAAACATGGTGATGGTGATCAGACCAGCGGCTGCCAGGCTGGACCAAGGGGCATGAAGAGCAGAGAGCAGGGATTTCTCATACTGTGAAACTGCTCTGAGCGTTTCCATATGGTGGCTAACAGTCAGAACATGAGGCTGGAACTCGCAGGATGTGCTGCTCTGCAGAGAGAGGACCCAACAGGCAGGGCTGGTGTAGGGCTGGTCACCTGAAGGGCAAGAGGAAAGTAGGTTAGGCTGACTGCAGTCAGCATGCAGGGTGGAGAGCCTCACAGGTTAGCCACACTCCTCTCTGTAAACTCTATTCCACAAAGAACAAGACAAAGTACATCTTTCTACAATTTCTCAAGACTACCACTGCAGACCCCTGACAGGAGCTGATGTCTAATCAGAAGCATCCACTCAGGAGGAATGCATGGGACCTGCAACTCCATCATCCCACTGAAGAGGTACATGGTCCCCTGCTCAGTCACTGTGCTCTGAGTCCCACTCCTCAAAGGGTCTTGCTGTCACTTTCTTCTGCAAATAAACATACTTTTGCTTTCTACCACACTCAACTCCCTTTCCTCTTCCTAAATTGGAGAGAAAGAGCAGCCCAGAAAAGTTCAGGGCAGGCTGAGGATCTGTTCAGACCCATAATAATACCCCTGTCTCAGCCTCCCCAAGGTTGGGATTATAGGTGTGAGTCACCATGCATCCACTTTCAGGCTGGCAGGTCACTGCACGGGGATAAAATAAGCATTAACTGCTCCTTTCATAGCTCAACCGAAATCGGCAGTACAGACATCCAAGCTTCGGTCTACGGTGACTTACTCCAGTGCACATATTTATTTATAATAGTCAAAGCTTGGAGAGGAGCACAGTGCACACCACAGTGAAGGAGCTGTGATTCAGCATGAAGAGGGAAAGGACCGTGAGGCTGCATGAGGGTAGTGGGGGACGGTGAAAGAAGCCAAGCTGAAAAGCTGCACTCAGGGCCTTGTGTTTGCCAGGCAGGTGCTTAGAGTGCTGAGCTATCTGCCCATCCACAGGTGAACCCTAATGTAGAGGACAGACCTCAGGCGATAATGCTGTTCAAGGAAAGTTATATGTGACACTAACTGTACAACTCTCAGGAAGGAAATGAGAGCGAACCTGTGCAGGTGACAGCAAGGGTGTGTGGGAAATCTGTGCTTTCCATCAATTTTGCTGTGACTCTAAATCTTCTCACAAAAAACTAAAACTAAAAATAATATCATTGTTAGTGTTTTGAACTAGGCTACAAACTTTTCAGATTTCACCAGATTTGTTCATTTATTTCCTTTGCTGCTTCACGATCCAACATTGTGATCTCTAATTAGACTCTTCCAACCTAAAAAAGTTTCCCAGTTTTTTCTGGATTTTTATCAGGGACCCTGCAGTGGGGCACAATCTCCTGTCAAACGTTATAATACAATGAAAAAAAAGAGCAAGAGTCAAAGTAGGGGCAATGGGATGACCAAGTGTTCACAGGGAACACGAGGCCGGGAGAGAACCACATCTCAACATTTACTGATGGAGAAAAAACAGTGAGGAGATTGTGGATGACTCGAGGGAGGTGGTGGCCTTTATGCTGATGCACATGGTGGGGAGAGAAGCAGATCGCCAAGGAGTATGTCCTGTCCCTGAGGTGAAACCCTTTTCTTGTTACCACACAGTTTTCAAGGAACAAGAATATCTTCAGCTAATGTAATCTTGCCCCAAAGCATCAGAATATCACGTGACCACTGAAGTTTAGTAGAGACCAGATAAAAGTGGGAAACTTCCATGTTTCAATTCAGCTCACAGGGCAGGACAAAGATGGGTTGAACATGCCCTGGACTCTTTAATGTCTGGTCCCCAAGAGTTTTTCACAACGGTATCTGCTTTATAAAATGTTCCTTAATATACATAGAAAAGCAATTCAAAGAATTATGAGTTAGAAATATCTCCAAGTGGAAAGGTAACATCAGAAGCCTTTCATGGTTTAAGAGTTTGATTAAGGCATGGTGTGGAAAATGAGTAGCTTTTGCTATGCATGCTAGATTCAATTTTAATTTCAGTGTGAGTACAGCCCTGGTTGAGTGGGAGCCAGCTCAATGAGAAGGGAAGTGGAGAGAATAAGAGAACATGGGTTATCACTGTCAGGGAGCTGCAGAAGCTGGCCCAGGGTGGCCTGTGTTAAAGGTTGGACATGTAATTAGACAGAGAGTAGTTCAGGCATCTGGGACCTTCACAGTGTTGTGACTGCCATCACTGTCATGTTCATTTTCCATTCATAAAGTTCTGATTCAGAATTTGCAGGGGCCCTGCAGTCCAGAGATCTTGAGTCCCCACATAGTTAGGGATCCATGGGAAGATTCACAGACCAGCTGCAAGGTCCTTGCATAAATTTGTTAAAAAGGCAAAAAGAAACTTCTATATAAGCATGCATAAGGCATGAGAAAGTTTTGCCTAGGAAAGTAGAATAACATTTGCAGGATAAATAAAAGTTAATCTATAGAAAGAGGAAGAGGAAAAGGGAAGAAATGGAATGCATGTAAGTTTGGATGAGGCAACGGATAAATTACTGCTGGGATCCAGGAGAACAGCATGGGCTGGTCCAGAGCCTAGCCACACACTAGGGACTCGCACGAGGGTGCAAAGGATGCACAGATATAACTGTGGTGGGGAGCTGTCAGAAGCAAGAGTCACAGTGTGTGGCAGCAGGGATGAGTTGGGTGAACTAGCACTGAGGCAGGAGCAAAGGCACACGAAACAGAACCAGGTAGGCCAGGCTTCTCCTGGGCTTCTCTCTCTCTCTTTTTATTTCCTGTTTTTTTTTTTTTGTTGTTGTTGTTATCTTTGCTTTCTCTTTCCTAATTGGCTGGGAATAACTTCAGCCACAATAATCTAATCCCATCCTCCAAAGGTGCAGATTCAGTTCAGATGATCACTTGGTTGCTTCTCCATCCTTTTCCAGCCCCCTTATCTAGTTTTCAAAAACTCATGAGCTCATCCTTCATCTTCCAGTAGGGCTTCCAATTTCTTCTCAGTTATCTTCGTTTTATCCAGTATCTTTCTTAATTTCCCCACCACAGGATAAAACCATTCCAATTGAGGTATAAAAGCTTCCAATTGAGGACTAGTTCTATAGTATAGTTGTAGATTTTACTCCTGTGTTAGTTTATTAAACTGTTCTTGATACTATTGTTATTGCTAAGAATATTACTTATGTTAAGATATAATATGTGTTATAATCAGTTTTTCTGAAATGTGTAAACAATACTGAGAATTTCTGGGTTAGTAACCTCACCACACTGCAGCATTAATGGACTGAGGACTAAGACAAACAGAAACCAACAGCTTACTCTTAAATAATTAGAAAGGTAGGATTTTGTGGCAGACATGAACCAAGAATATCCTACATACAGAAGACATCTCTAAAAAAGAAACCTTATCTAGAGCGCCCTCAATGCTAGTGATAAATGCACCCACTTGAAAAACTTGCAAGTATAAACTCAGAAGACATATAAAACATTTGAGATAGAAAATGACAAGATCCAAAAGCAAAAATGTAACCTCAGAACTACAGCCCACTCTGGAAAAATCCAGGAGGCAACAAGATAGAGGAAAATGGAATACACACACCTGAAGTTTCTGAAATGATAACACCCAAAGTACAGAAACAAATGCAAGAGTTTTTGCAGGAAACCTTCTCAGAAATAATGTCTCAGGTAAAAAGAAAAGCAAACATTTTATAAAGGAATTGCTCATCCAATCTAGAGTAGAGACAGATAAAAAGATAATTATAGCAATAAGATGAACACAGTAAATAATTAATTTAGAAAAGAAGCAGAATGTATGGAACAAATTCAAACAGGTATCCAGGAAATTCAAAATTTCATTGAAAGCTAGCAAAACAATGTGAATGAAACTGAAGACAGACTTTCAGATCATGAAAATAGAATTTTGGTTTGCAGTCATGAAAGAAAGTTCTGTTGAAAATAACAAAAGATTAGGAAAAACAATTCAACAGTTGCAAGATGTTGTAAAGAAAACTAATACAACCATAATTTGTGTTGATGAAAGATGAGTCAACACAGATGAAAGAAAAAATTGCAGAAATAATAGCAGAAATTTCTCCCAGCATGGAGAAAGTATCTTACAAATAAGTGAGGCATATCAAATTCAAATTAGCCAAAACCAAATTAAATTTGTGTCCATATATATAATAACCAAGATTCCAGAAATTCAGCACAAGATCAGAATATTAAAATCTGTTAGAGTAAAGAAACAGATCACCTGTTAAGGAAAATGCATCAAAATCATTGCTGACTTCACCACACAGATCATCAAGTCAAGAAAGCCTTAGGGCAAAGTATTTCAGGTCTGGAAAAAGAAACAAACAAACAACTTCTGACTAACATTTATATACTCTGAAAACACATATTTCAAAATTAATGCAGACATAAGATACTTGCATGCCAAAGAATAACTAAAGAAAGTCATGGCCACCAAACCAGTACTATTTAGGGTACTGAAAGAAATTCTGGATAGAGAAAAAAATGACCATAATCGAAAAAATAATGAAACAAATACAAAGTCAATCAATCAATCAATAAATCCAACACAAAGCAGGGCAAGCAGTTGCACAGAAAGGAAAATTAGGGAACAAATAGCAGGAAAATAACATGAAAAGGCAAGCTAATGTATATTGGTTATAAGCATCAATGTAATTGGCATCAATTCGTTAATAACAACAACACACTGGCAGAATTGATCAAGAAACAAAAGCCAACCATATGCTGTGCACAAGAAACATATTTATCTCAAAAAATTAATGGGCTGAAAAGGAAAGGATAGAAGACAATCTTCCCTGCAATAGGAAACCTGATTAAAAGCTGGGGTAATTATTCTGCTTGCAGACAACATGAACTTCAAACCAAAAATGACCAACAGAGATAAAGAAGTTCACCACATACGTGTCAGGGGAAAACTTCAAGAGGAAAAGACAACAGTCATGAACATGTATGCATCAAATATGGGAGCATCAAACTACATAAAATAAATAGTAACAAATGTAAAATCCAATGAACGATAGAATAACACAATTATAATGGGAACTTAATATTCCACTATCACAAGTTGAAAAATCAGTCTGACAAAAAAATCAACAAAAAATATCAAAATAGACTCAAACCTGCGAACAAATGGACGTAGTTGATGTTTATAGAGTTCCACACAACAGCATCATGATACACCTTTTCCTCAGCTGCACTTAGGATGTTCTCTAATACGGACCATATGACAGCCCACAAAACGTGCCGAGGTAAATGCAAAGTAGTTCAAATTATCCCGCACATATTATCTGACTGCAACGCTATATAATTGAAAGTTAATCTCAAAATAAATTACAAAAGCTGCAGAAACACACGGAAATTAAATACTAACTTGCTGAACTACCACTAATTTATAGACAAATTTAATACAAATTAAATAATATGTACAATTTAAGGAAAACGCAGATACAACCTATGGGACACAATGAAAAGAGTTCTAAGAGAGAAATTTTCAGTGCCAAATTGTCACATCAGGAAAACAGAACAAGCAAAGTTGCACAAACTAATGTTGCACCACAGGCTTCTAGAAAAATAAGAGCAAGTTAAGCCCAAAGCCCTCAGAAGGGGGGAAGCTATAAAGATTAGAGCAGAAATTTATACAATTGCAACCAAGAAAACAATACAAAGAATTAAAGAATCAGAGAGTTGGATCTTTAAAAGAATAAATAAAATTGATAAAGCCTTACCCAACACTGTGAAAAATGAAATAAAAATTTAAAATACTGCAATGAGGGATAAAGAGAGTAAAATTCCTACAGATCCTGCAGAAATTCAAAACAGCACAAATACCTACTTTGAAAATATTTATTGTCATAGGCTTGAAAAAAAGCAATGGAAAAGTTCCTAGATGTGTATGAATTATCAATGATTAATGAAGAAGGTATAAAAGTTTTGAATAATCCAACATCAGTCAATGAAATTAGAAATGTAATTAAAAACATTCATAAGAAAGAAAATTCTAGGTTCTAATGGATTCAATGTTGAATTCTAGAAGAAATTTAGAGAAGAAGTAATACCAATATTACTCAAAACACTGAAATAAAACTGAAAGGGAAGCAATACTCTCTGTGTTACTCTGGATGCAAGTATTATCCTCATACAAAAAACCAGAGAATGATCCAACCAAAAAAGACAACTATAGGCCAGGCTCCCTCATGAACATAGATGCAAAAATTCTCAATCAGATACTAGCAAATAGAATGCAACAAATCATTAAGGAGATTATATGGAGTGACCAGGCCTGATTTGTTCCAGAAATGTAGCGATGGTTCAACTTATACAAAAATTAATAAATGTAACAGCCCATATCGCAAGAGCCAATGACAAAAAAAATCACATGTTCACTTAATGGATGAAGAGAACGCACACAACAAAGTCCAACACTCATACATTATAGAAGCACTACAGGAAATTAAGCATAAAAGGTCCATTATCTCAAGGTTACATACGTGAAACCAACAACCAACATCATACTAAATGGATGAAAACTGAAAGCTTTCACTCTAAAATCAGGAACAGGACAGTGATGTCCACTGTCACCACTCCTAGTCAATTCAGTTCTGGAAATATTAGCCAGAGCTAATAGATAGAGAAATAAAAGGAATAAGGTTAGCAAAAGTTTAAGTTACCATTTTTTGAAAATGCAATGATATTCTACATAGAGGATTCCAAAAACTCCACCAAAAACTTCTAGATTAAATAACCAAAGTCAACACTCAAAAGTTGAAAGCTTTCTGTGTGTTTCTGTACACAAACAATAAACTCAATGGCAGAGAAATTAGGGAAACTATACCCTTCAAAATAGCATGCAACAAAATGAAAAATTTATGGATCAAATCTAGGAAGGAAAAATATCTGTACATTGAAAATTAAAGTAGTATCAAGAAGGAGATTGAAGAGAATATCAGAAAATGTGAAGATACGGACAGGAATAACCAATATAGAGAAAACTGCTGCACTCTGAAAACTGTTATATAGGTTTAATGTAATTGTGATCAAAATCTCCTTAGTATATCTCATGAAAGTAGAGAAGCCATTCCTTAAATTCATCAGGAGCTGGAAAAGACCTAGAATAGCAAAAGTAATTCTGGGCAAGAAAGAAAAGGCAGGAAGCATCACAATCCCTGTCTTGAAAGTAAACTAGAAAGCTCTGTGCTAAAGTCAGAATACTACTAGCCAAAAATAAATAGATAAATAACAGACATGAAGACCAATGGAACAGATTAGAAGACTCACTGAACTTTACACACACTCAGCTTCCTTATCTTTGAATAGGTGCCAAATATGGAAGAGCCATTTTAATAAACGCTGCTGGAAACCTGGCTATCTATATGCCAAAGGCTAAAACAAGACCCTTGTCTATCACCATGTACTAAAAATCAAAATGGATCAAAGATGTAAATTGTAGAAAAGAAACACTGAATCCACTGGAAAAAATATAAAGGCATAAATCTTGAAGACATAAGTGTAACTAAAGAGTTCATGAACAAAACCCAGACTGCATGATTATTCAAAGAATCAACAATGGATATCTTATTTTATTATGAAGCTTTCACACAGCAAACAAATCGCCAACAAAGTTTAAAGAACACCAACAGAGTGGGGAAAAAAATTAGCCAGCTGTCCCTCAAACGAAGGAGGTAGAAGACATTTTTGTGCCCAGCTCTTGTACCTGAAGTACTACTTTAAAAATAATAATGCTACAAGGGAAATACAATGCCTGACCTGAAAGGTACCTGGGAAGAGTTCGTGTTCTCAAAACCCAAAGAATGGATTTTAGGAACTATTGGAGGTTAAGAACAGAATATATTTATTGGGGTAAGAAAGCTCCTGCCTGAGAGAGAGACAGAAGGGGGACCCTCGCAGGTTGTCCCCCAGAAGTTGCTTCTTTCAGATATTTTTATAGAGTAAAAGCATGTGGTAAGGTGGGTCTAAAATGGTGGAGAAGACATGGGAACTCGCTGAGGTGGGCATGAGGTGGGACAGAACTATGGTCAACCAAGGAGATTACAAGCACCATTGCTCAGGTAAAGTTGATCAAATCCGATACCAAATGGGGAAGCGAGTCACAGGACAGGGTTTCTTCCTGTTGGGGTTGGATTAGTTACCCTTTTGGACTCTTTCAAGGTGGCTGATACCTATTTAGAATATCAGTCCCTGATGCCCATCCCTAGGAAAGTATGTGGCTGCATTTGTTTACTCTTCCCTCTGGAGCTCTGGCCCAAAGTGAAAGTGTCTCTCTGCCAAGGTTGTGAAGTTACCTTGTCTTCCACATTGTCTCCTGGAGGGCCTGGCCCTGTCTGACTACCTATAATATTTCTATCTAATTCAGCTGCCTACAACATTAACAAGTAACATATTAATGATTCTTGTTCTCCTATCTGCGTAGCTGCTGAGATGTAGGAACACACCAGAAGCTATTGAGATGTAATCTCCAGCTTCCTTTCTCGACTGCCACATTGTCCAATACAACCATCCTTCCAAAAGGTCCAATGAAATTCTAGTTAGCGATGGGGTACAGGTGTTCATTTAATGACGTAAGTAAAAGGGAAGTGGATGGCTAAAGGAAAAATAGATCCTAAATTCATTAATGTAGATGCAGGACCCACAAAATGTAAAAAAAATAAAATAAAATCCTTCACAGAATGTGTATGTGCAAGAAATAAAATAGGATGCCTGTCTTTGGGCTGGGATGAGCAATCTCGCCAGTGCTAGTAAACATTCTTAATTAAATTTCAATTATCCTAAAGTATTTCTTGAAGATTAAGAACGTGTTCTACAACTTCTCAGGGTTGTAGCAAGCATGAGAGCACTTAAAGAAACCAGGAAAGTGCACTTTTCTTCCATTCTCATGAGTTAGTACAGCTACCTCTGCGAGCCTGGTGTAGTTCACCAGAGCTAAACAGTGACCACGAAGCCACTCTGCACACTGAGTGCATAAGGGTTAAGACTTAAGGCATGCCACCATTAAAAGGGCTGTGTAGTTGTAGTTCAGAGAGGCACAGCCAGCCGGGCTGTGGCTTCCAGAACCGGCCTCCAGCTACCCACACTGTTCCCATGAGCCTCTCTGTCTGCAGCAGCCCTGGATCAATCTCGGGAAGCTCGGCTCTCACTTCCGGTGCATGGGGCTCCTTGGCAGGCACATGCGCAGTGAGCATCCACTGCCCACCCACTTCCCCTGCGTGAGCCCCTCTCCGCGGGGTCACCAGGCAAAGCCCCAAAGGCAGCTCGATCAGAAGCTGTCCTCTGTGACTTCTGGGTGATTCGCTTTTGGAGCCCTAATGTGACCCTGAATTTTTGTTTTTCGTAATGCCATTATGAAGATTTCCCCTGGCTTTTAATATTTAACAAACTCTGACTTGTTGGCTTCTCTGTTCAATGCAGTATCTTGGACATGTTATACTTTATGATTTTCCACTATTGTGAGTGAATCAGCAAGAGATAAGCTACATATTAGTGTTATTTATTTAGCTCCCTGATGGTTTCATTTTCAGATCAAGGGAGAGAAAGGAAGATACTTTTTTCACAGAAGAAATTTCACAGCAGATCAAAGTAGCACACATGTTTTTAACTCGAGTCTGCTAATGATAACTATTCTAAAGCACTGTGTATTCTCAGTAAAATAGTCTAAAACACATGCATAGAAAGAAACTATGCTTACTTAATAGCAAAGCAATGTGATTGTACTTCAATCTCAATATTTTACCATTCATGAAGTTGGAGAAAGATGCCGCAGTTGCTTAGCATCAGGTAGCCACTACCAGGAACGATGGAGTTGGCTGGCTCTATCTTACTACAGTCAAATGATCTCCTGTCTCGTGAGTCCCAAGCATTGCCGTATTCCCAGCAATGTCTGTAGCGAGGGCCACAGCAGGGTTCCCACACTCATGAGGCGCGCTGCAGCAGTGCCTCCACCATGCGCCAGGAAGCTGCAGTGGGAAGAACGCAAGCAGTGTCCTTGGCCAGGGGCCCCTGAGTGATGCAGGCCTGGCTCGTCCCACAGCCGCGGGCCTGCTCACCGGTGTGTCAGGCAAGCGACTGGTTAGGAATGTGAGGCTTCGTGTTCCTGGGTGCTTTGTGCTGTCATTCTTTTCTGAGTTTTAACAACTATGTATTTCCATACACATGCTCACTGTCCTTAAAGTCTTACAACAACGGTATTTTTCTTTGCGAGGAGGACAAGTGTTCAAGCACGTCTCCTCATGTCCTTGGCTTGGCTGGGACCCGGAGTGCGTCCAGTGCGATCCAACTCAAGTGCTAAGCAATTAGCAGGAGCACGGAGCAGCGCAGTTCACACAGAGCTGAAAGACAAAGCCTAGCCCCAGACGTGTTAACTAACATCCTTCACGCATAAGCAAATTTGGGATAAATAAAAAGGACTTCTGGCTGCTTCCAGTGGAGAACTGGACATTGTGTGGGGCACACTTTCAGGTCCCCTGTCACCGTGACCTCTGAGCTAACCTGCAGTTCTAAAAAGTGCAGATGCTGTTATTGACAGCACTGTGAAGTGAGTTTTGCCTGAGGACTCACAGATTAATGCCATTCTTTGAAGGTCCCAGAACCAGTCATTGGCTACTAACTCCTTGAGAAAACAGCAGAAAAGACTCTCCCTCCTGTCTTTCTCCTCATGTAGAAAGAAAGGTGCTCTTGCACATGCCTCTGACTTCTCCATCTGCGGTGTTGTTTTCCTTTTCCTTCATATCACGGTTAGTATGTCTAGCATGGCACAAGGTATACGTGAAAGCAGAAGGAAAAATATTTCACCAGTTTTAGAGAACCTTTAATAGTACTCTATACAGATTCTCTCTTTTTTTTTCCTTATCTCATTTACTTATAGGTATGACCATATCTGAGGTACAGACTGAAATCTGACTTTTCATGAAATATATTGTTCTTAGCATTACCTGTGTCACTGGTTTTCTTTAGCAAAAAATGAAAGATATGATTATGAAACAATGAAGCAGACTCCAGAGTGAGGTAGGAACAGTGGTTTTGCAGGATTCCTTCTAGAGCTAGACTCCTGCTGGAGCCTTGCATATCTCTATCCTAGAGCCGGTTAAGCTGCAGAGCACATAGAGGACCACTGTGAGGCAAGGGAAGGGATGGGCAACCAGTGGGGCTGTGCTTGTTCCTCGAAGGACATGTGAGCAGGGCACGTGATGCACACCTATAATTTCGGCATTCTGAGAGGCTGAGGCAGGAGAACCACAAGGCTGAGTGCAGTGTGCTTTATAGCAACTTAGTGAGCCTCTGTCTCAAAATTAAAAAATAAAGTAAGACAAGGCTGAGGATGTAGCTCAGTGGGAAGGCACTGGGTTCCACTCCCAGGGACCTAAAATAAGCTAGAGTGGGTACATAGGAATCCAGGTCCGTGTAAGGGAATGTATTGGGGCGACCAAGATTCAGGGCATCTTCAGGCCGTCACACATCACATGTCACATGCTGGGAGGGCAGGATGCGCCCAGAAGGACCTGCTAAGAGACTTCATAAGAAAGGTGTGATGGGCTTGGGGTGCTGGTGCCCCCCTGCGTGCACATATTCACACAACTAAGTGAAAGGTAGACCACTGCTCTTGTGACACCCGGGCAAGGTGACCGAGGTAGAGGCAGGCCGAGGACATGCACACACTCAGGGGAGTGCACAGGCTCAGAGTACAGACACATGAGCAATTCAAACTGGAAAGGCCATTGATGAAGACCCAGTCAGAACTGGAAGAGAGTGACAGCACTGTTCGTGGTGAAATTTACTTTTGTCCATTTTATTGGTAAAGGGAGGACGTCCACAGCCCTGTGGCAAGGCCTTGGGCCTTCACATTGAGGGGGGGGACATGAGAACCACTGCCCAGGACATCCACAGTGGCCTGAGCCTCACCCTGTTGTCACAGGACAGGCACTGGCCCTGCGGGGCTGACTCCTCCCTCCCTGGACACACAGAGTGGGGGCCACATCCTCTGTCTCTCAGACCCCTGGAGGACGCTGTCCTCGCGTGTGAAAGATGAGCTGTCCACTGAGTCTTTCCCTCTTCTTCTGTCTCTCTGTCAGTCTGTCTCTCCTTTTGCTGCTTAGGGAGCAGATACAACTTTGTGACATGGGAAATGCTTAAATGTGAAGGGCATTACACGCAAAGCACTCCCTGTGCTCTGCACGCACACATTCTGTGGCTCTAACCACTGTCTGCAGTAGCCCTAGGGCCTCTTCCCTGAGGGTCTGTACTCATGTAGCCTGGGCTGCCTCGGGATCCTAAAGTGATGGAAAATGCTTCCCTTTGGACTTTGAGGGAGATGAACAAGCCACAGGGTCTCAGACATGCTGAATAAGGTGCGTGAAGACACCGTGCCCTGTCTTACAACTCTGCCTTTCCTTTGGAGGGCACTTGGGCAGCAGCATTCACTGTATTTTTGATCACACCTCATAAAGGAGGAAACTTTTGAAAAGTGATATGGTTTGCATCTGGTTGTTTCCCCAAAGCCTCAAGCAGTCGTGGGGAAGCTCTTGGGCTCTGTGATCATTGTGGGTGTGGGTGCTGCACCCACCGTGGGCAAGTGGTCAGCATTATGATGTGAGTAGGGCGGAGGGGTCAGCCAGCTTCCAGGCTGAGGCCTCACCCTGCCTTATTAGTGCTTTGCTGCCACCAAGAATGGATATCCTGTGCTCTGTGCCTGTCTGCCTCGGAGCCAGCTGGGTATGGACTGAAACCTCCACTAGCTGTGTGCTAAATAAATCTTTCTTTCCTTCATTTGGGTGTTAGGTATTTGTCTCAGCAGTGAGAGAAGAGTAACTGAGACAAGAAGAAAAAATGGATATATGTCTTTTACTGTAATATTTTAAAATAGACATTCATTCACACAGGAAGCACTTGAAAGAATCAACAACTGGGATCAACTCTTCTTGAGGAGCTTCTGCACGTCAAAAGAAATTGTCAACAAAGTGAAAAGACAACCCAAAAATTTTGGAAAAATCTTAACTAATATGCTGTCTAGAATATATAAAGAACTAAGATGTAACAAGGCTTTCAAATTTAAAGACCCAATTCAGAAATAGGCATCTGAAATGAATACACACTTCTCAGAGGACGAAATTAAAGAAGCGAATAAATATATGAAAAAATGTTCCACATCGCTAGTCATCCGTGAAATGCAAATAAAAACAACACTGAGATACCATCTCACTCCAGAAAGAATGGCTATCATAAGGAAATCAACCAACAACGAATGTTGGAGAGGTTGTGGGCAAAAGGGAACACTTCTCCACTGCTGGTGGGAATGTAGACTGGTACAACCATTGTGGAGGTCAGTGTGGAGACTCCTCTAAAGAGTAGGAATGGAAATCCCATTCAAGCCAGCTATCCCCTTACTCCAAATTTTCCCAGAGGAACTGAAAACATCATCTCATAGTGATATATGTGTACCTATGTTTATAGGAGCACTATTTGTGATAGCAAAATCTTGGAAACAACCAAGATGTCCATCAGATGAGCAATGGTTGAAAAAATGTGATATTTCTATATAATGGAATATTACTCAGCTATTAAGAATGATGATCTTGAAGCATTTATATTGAAGTGGATGCCACTTCAATATATACTCATAAGTAAAATAAAGCAGACACACATGTGGGCAGCCAGGGTGCTCCTGGTTCATGTGCATTGGCCGAGGAATCACTTGCTCAAATCCTTGCTAAATTAAAGGGGAACAGGTTTGCTAGAAAGGCACATAGTAGATTTGAGGGCATCTTTTTGAATATAGAGGTGATCTGGAAATGAGCTACAATACGATTTGTACAAATACTACCTTTCCAGTCCCTGCCTAAACAGAATCCAGAAGCACCAGGTTCATGTGAGTTGAAAAAACAACAGATGAAGAATGTCTTAAAGAACTAAAAACACTTATCTGTGGCAGGAATGTGATTTGCATGTCATTGTAAAATTCTACTCCCTCCCTCCAGCTGTAGGGTTCCAGCTCCACGGTTTTTCCAGAATGAGTGTCCCAAGCCCATTGTGGACATGTTGGCATGTGGACCACACCTCTCACTTTCATCTCCAGTGCCACGGAACAGAGTTGGACAGACCCTAATCTATGCCACTGTACTGAATAAGCAATTGCTTTGCCAAATAATGCGGCATAATCTCTCACATGAGGCAAACCCTGGTGTGTCCCAGCATGCACATATTCACCCTCCCCGGCTAGCACACAACAAGGGCTGTAGGCAACAGGTGGGAAGATCAGGCAGGATACTCAGTGCAAACACTTGCTAGAATGGGCTGTGTGTAAGTGCCAAGGAGGCCAGTGGACAGTGTGGTCACCAGGTAGGGTCACATGCCTGGGATCCCAGCACATTAGGAAGCTGAGGCAGGAGAACAACAAATTTGAGCCCATTCCAGGCCCTTAGCAAATAAAGACACTGTCTCAATTTTTTTATTTTTATTTTTTTATTTTTAAATGTGTCTGGGGATACAGCTCAGTTCAAAGACCTGGGTTCTTTCCTCAGTAGTGCAAGAATAAAAGGTGTTGTAGGTGTGCATGATAGGGACAGTCACAAAAAGAAAGAATATATATAAATTGTAACTAATGATAAATTGTAGAGCACGTAGGAATAACTCAGGTAGGAAAAGCTGGAGAGGCCACAGAAGCCCAGTCTCCTAGCCAAAGCGGAAGTAGTGAGGGGCCAGCCGAGAGTAACGCATGGCTGAAAGATCTGAGTCCCAGATGGGCTGGGTGATGCAGGCACGGCACAGTAAGGAAGGGTCCCAGAGCAGGCATGGATGTGGCTCGAGGTGGAAGCTCCAGCGTGTGGACCATGGCCAGGGGAGTCTCCCCAGAGATCCACATGTCAGAGCCTGGGTACCCAGGGGACCTTCTGGGAGGCTGTAGGATTCTCAGCGTGTGGATCTGAGGGGGATGTCGGAACAGGGACAGCAACCTGGAAGAGGACAGGGGACGCTGCCTTCTTCCTACTCCCCAGTGAGAGCAGCTCTGCTGTCCTCCCAGTTACAAGGTGTAATGGGCTAACTGAAGTTTGTGTGATAGCTGTGGGGAATTTCTAGGAGGAGCCTCGTGTCCTCATTAAAATGGCTTCCTGTCATCTACTCTGAAAATGTGTTTCTGCCCTGACATATCTTGGAAGCAGCTTGCTTACCAGGCCCCATCTGGGGTAAGTTCCACTTATTGCTAAAAACTGTGGAAACCTCCTAGGCATAAACAGTGTGCAGCTGTGTCAACAAGGGTATGGCTTTCTTGCTGTAAAGACTGTGCTTCACTCTGTTTCAGGGCTGGTTGGCTTTTCCCTGCATGGAGTTTGCTGGCCTGCCCCCGATCCAGGTAATAAAGGCCCATTAAATTCTAACCCATTCTGGTCTTGGTTTCTATTCAATTTGAGCCCAATACATAAGGGGTTGCACAGGCCAAATTAGTAGCCAGTCTATTATGGCCAATCGGAGCAGTGGCCAGTCAATCATAGGCCGCAGTCTCTGAAGCCATGAGCCACTCTCACGCTCTGTACATGGTGAATTATCTAGGCATTTTGTCTTTTTATCACACCGTGGTACTGTTTCTCAGTCTATATCAGCCGAGAGCTTTGCCCGTCCATCAGAGCAGTTCTGCCGAGTCAAGGGGCTGGAACACATCTAAGTCTTAGTCTCCCTCCTTAGCACCCTGCCATGGGCCAACTCCAGGTGTGGCTGCCCCACCTGTGGCTCGTTCCTCGTGCAGCCAGGGAGCAGGTACTCTGATAGGACCACAGATTTCAGCTGCACTGGCTCAGTTGGGGACCCTTGCTGCTTCCATTCTTCCACCCCAGTGTATCCATCTCATCAACCTACTCACTGCTCTCCTGGTGGGAAGCTTCCCACCCAGCACAGCAGCACATAGCAGGGAGGATCAGCTCCCAGAGAGCAACAGGCATTTAAACTCAGGTTTCAGAGGCTACAGGGCCTCTGTTTTCCATGAGAGTGGAATTTTATCAGTTCTGCTGAGCAACCCAGCTATAGACAGGTGGACAAGGGTGACTGGATCCACAGGGCATGAGTACTGACAGAGACGCCGACAGGGCCACGTGACAGGGCAGGGGCAGCCGTGACAGAGACGCCGACAGGGCCACGTGACAGGGCAGGGGCAGCCGTGACAGAGACGCCGACAGGGCCACGTGACAGGGCAGGGGCAGCCGTGACAGAGACGCCGACAGGGCCACGTGACAGGG
>PVKA01012392.1:0-17356 GCA_004027165.1 Ctenomys sociabilis
CAAAATCATGCATACTTTTTCAATATCTTAATAAGAAATTTGAAGTCACTTTTTTCAACTATTTTAAAAATAATGTAATATATTACAGTAAGTTTCTGAATAACCTGTTAGTCATAATACAAATTGATTCTCAGTATTCTTTATTCAAAAAACAAAGAAAAATAAACTCAATAACAATAATACACAGAAAATCCATTTCTTAGATATTTCTGTATAATCTTTTATGTACTTTTATTAGTAATCTTTGCAGTACAGAATGATTCACTCTAGGGAATTAGTACACATA
The DNA here is from genome assembly GCA_004027165.1 of Ctenomys sociabilis. Classification (NCBI taxonomy): domain Eukaryota; kingdom Metazoa; phylum Chordata; class Mammalia; order Rodentia; family Ctenomyidae; genus Ctenomys; species Ctenomys sociabilis. The sequence continues at coordinate 287 of PVKA01012392.1, forward strand.
TATAAGATATTTCAATTTGTTTTGCTCCTTCCCTCCATGTCCTTTATTTTTCTAGCATTGGATTTACACATTTATCTTATAAAACATCATAAAGTTAATTAGCATATATACAGATTAAGAACCAGACTAAGAGGCATTTTAGATACATTTTCTCCTAGATACATTTTGCATTGTTCATGCTGGATTTGCAATATTCTTTTCAGAGAGAGAGAATGAGAGAGTGAGAGAGAGAAACAGAGAGAAGGGAACAGAGAGGGAACATTTTTTATAACATCCAGCACATGATACTTAAGCTCATAGTTCTGAGTTACATCACTTAACATTATGGTCTCAAGATCCATCCATTTTTCTACAGATGGCTCGTCTATCTTTATGGAAAAATAGTGCTCTGTTGTGTGTAAACAAAGAACTACATTCTTTATACATTCATCTGTTGATGGACATACAGGCATTTGGAGGATTTAGCTATTGTGAATTGTGCTGCTAGAAACATGGGTATGTATATGTCACTTGGTACCAATGTCTGGCTTGAGGACATAGCTCAGCAGTGTAAGCGCCTGCCTGGCAAGCACAAGGTCCTGAGTTTGATTCCCCGGTACTGAAAAAAACAAAAGTTTTGGTACCAATGACTTTAACTCTTTAGGAAAGATATGTATAAGGAAAATAGTGGGTACAAATAGAATTTGTATTTTAAGTTTTTTAAGGAATCTCCATACTAATTTTCGCAGTATTGTAGCAGTTCACAGTGCCCCCAACAGTGGGGATGCATTCCTTTCTCTTCACGGCCTTGTCATTGTTATTGATCAGTTTCTTGATGATGATGATTATTTCTGGAGTTGGGTGGAATCTCAGTGTTGTTTTCACTTGCATTGTTTTGAATGTCCGCAATGTTAAACGTTTTCATGTGTTTATCAGTGTTCTACATTTCTTCGTCCGAGAAGTGTCTGTTTCAGATGCTTATATTTAAGCGTTTCTTTCCATTTGAGAGGTTTAATATTTTTGAATGCTCCATATATTTCAGGTATTAGTCCTTTGTCTGAGGAGTAGCTGGCAAAAATTTTTTTCCATTGTATAGGTTGCCTTTTCACTCTGTTCATGATTTCCTTTGCTGTGAAGAAGTTTCTCAATTTGATGTGATCCTATTTTCAGATTTTTCATAGTATTTATTGTGATTTTCTTCATAAAGTCACTCTGTATGCCTGTGTCTTTAAGAGTTTTACCTATTTTCTATTCCATCATGTTAAGATTTTCTATCCTAGTGTTTAGATCTTTGATAGATTTTGATTTTAGTTTAGAGCGTTTTCTATCTTAGTGTTTAGATTTTTGATAGATTTTGATTCTAGTTTAGAGTGTAGTCATGATATGAATTCTGTGTTTAACATTTTGCTTGCAGATGGTCTATTTTCCAAGCAAAATTTCTTAAAGAGGCACCTTTCTTTAGCAAAGGGATTTGGCCCCTTTGTTAAGGCTGAGTGTGACTGGAGTTGTTCCATATCATCTGTTTTATTCCACCAATTTGCCAATCTGTTTTCTCAATAACATGCTGTTTTTAATCATGGTAGCTTTGTAGTATAAATTGAAGCTGGAGTTATGATAACCCTTTTCTGCCCTTGTCTAAAATTGCTTTTGCTGTTATACCTCTTCCAGTTCCACATGAATTTTATGGTTGCTTTTTCCAATTCTGTAATGACTATTACTGGTGTTTTGATTGGGATTGCATTAAATCTCTATAACAATTTTAGAAGTGTACATTTTATTTTATTTTAAAGAATACAAGCAAAAACAAAGAGAGAAACAGAATGACATACAGCAATATATATGGCGCAGAATTTGAAAACAGGAACAGAAAATTAGCAATAGTTGCTATATTGCTTATTTTATCTGTTGCTCAGATTAACAAATGTAGGTTTGTAAGTTTGATCGAATAATTAAACATTAGCGCTTGTTCTCAACAAACCTTAATTTTTTCTTGTGCTTGTTTGTACTTTTTAAAAAAATTTATTTTAAAGAGGATAATAGTAATTGTAGGACATTAGAAATAGTACACATTTGAACAAGATGAGAGGTATTCAATGGTGATTTTTCTTTTTTGTCTTGTATGTAGTTACTCATATTACAGATATCAGCATATAGTGTTAGTCAAAGTGAAAATTGTAAACATTAACTGCTACTTTTCAGTATAATCATCTGTTATCCTGTACATAGAATTCAATGAGTTATCCCCCTTCCATTTTTTCCTATCTTTTCTCCTTTTCCTTATCTTCACTGTTTATTCCTTATACTCAGTCTTTTTCTGCTTTACTATACCTATTATACCTTTCCGATTTTATTTATTCTTTTAGGTCCTTACACTAGGGAGACAATATGATATTTATATATGTGAGTCTGATTTATTTCACTTATGAGTACAACCTGTAGTTGCATCTATTACCTATATGGACTTCAATTTTGTCTTTCTTTATAGCTGAGTAATACTCTGTTGTGAAAAAAAAATACTACATCTTCTTTATCCACTCAAGTGATGGACATTTTGGTTTTCCAAGATTTGGCTATGAAAAATTGTAGTGCTATAAACATGGGTGCTCATTTATCTATTTTTGCTATATTTATTTTGCTTATTAAGGAAAAGGAAATATGTTTCCATTTTCTGATTTTTTTAAATCTCTTTCAGAGTACTATAGTTCTCACTGTAGAGGTCTTTCATGTCCTTGGTTATGTTGTTAATTCTTCAGTATTTCAGTTTTGTTTCTACTTCTAGGAAGAGTATTGTTTGCTTTTGTTTCTTCTGAATTTTCCAATTTAGAGTAAAGAAAAGTGCAGTTCTACATATGAGTTCCAAATCTATTAGATTCTAACATCTCATGCTCTTTCTTTCTTTACTACTTCTTCCTTCCTTCCTTCCTTCCTTCCTTCCTTCCTTCCTTCCTTCCTTCCTTCCTTTCTTTCTTTCTTTCTTTCTTTCTTTCTTTCTTTCTTTCTTTCTTTCTTTCTTTCTTTCTTTCTTTCTTTCTTTCTTTCTTTCTTTCTTCCTTCCTTATATTTTAAGAGAGGGTCTACAGGGTGTTCAGGGTCTCACTATTAGACGTGACTTGTAGTGATCTGCCTGTTTACAGCCTCCCAACAGCTGGGATTACAAATTTGTACCACCACGTCCATCTCAATTGCAGTTTTAGTGTGACCCAGGGACTGGGTTAGCACAGCAGGAACAGGGCATTGAACCACTGGCCCCTGTGCCTGCTGGTAGGTGCTTTAATCCTCTGCTTATCTAGCCCTGTCTCATGTTTTTAAAATTTTTTTTTCAGAACTGGGGATTGAACTCATGCACTTGTGCTTGCCAGGGAAGTGATTATTCCACTGAGTCATCTCCCCAGCCCCTCACCATCTCCCTGGTGCCTTCTCATGCTTTTTGAGATTAAAAAAAGTATAAATCCATAGAGAAAACCATATATATCATTTATTGTAACTCCTGCCACCTATCAGCATATATAATTGTCAATACATTTTATTTGTGTACTATTTAGAGTGTCATAATTTATTACAATTATTCATATATTATTCTGTGTGGATAAACCTGTCTAAACTATAATTGTATACTGTCATACTTTTTGAAACATGTATTCTAATAGGATCTGTGTAATCAAAAAAAAGTTAATTCAGGCCATAAAATATCATTTTGGCAAATGCACACAAGTGAGAAACAACTGTTGCCAATTCTGAAATGAGTTTTCTTGATCATCTTTTCTGTGAAACATAATCAAATGTTTTCAATAATGCCTGAGTATTAAAATGTGTGTTGAATGGTTATCATTGTTCTCTGTGTAAAGTTCTATGACGAAAGTGTATCCAGGGCTTACCAGGAGAAAGCCCTTGTTCAGAAGTATAACCAATGAAGGAAACACTTGAATGTATAAGGTCATGGGTAACAAGGAATCAACAATGTGTAAATGAGACCTTAGTGTACTCATGCCAGTAAATGTTGATATCATTGAGGTTTTATAAAGTAGCTCATTTAAAATAATATATATTTTCATCAATAAATGTAAAGGTCTATCAAAACTTCTTAAAAATTATGGCTGTTTATCATCCTTAATGTTGCTATGGCTGTCACTAGGAGCACTTTACGATTCATTGAATACACTATTCACAACATTTCATACCAGGATAATTATCTTTCCTGATGGCATTCTACCAGGTGTGGAAAAATTGCCTCATGTTTGGAAAAACCTTCATTACCTAACTTATCAGACAAGAGGCTCCAGCAATTGACAGAAGACAATGGAGAGGCTAAATTCCCAAAGAAGAATAACATTTCTTCTTTCCAGAATTCTCTAGTTATTTTCTAAGTCTCTTCCCAGGATAAAATACCACAGAATGCATGCCTGAATGTAAAGGAATTTATTTTGGTAAAACTCTGGAAGCTAGAATCCAGCACCACTACACTCGAGTGACTAGTTATTTCTGAGACCTGCCACTCTGGCTGCACGAGCAGATGGCTATCTTTGCCCTCTGTTCTTAGACCTGGCTTCTGAGAGGTGTATACTTACAAGTTACTTTTATCCTCTCCCAGCTGACCTGTCCACATCCCCCAGAGCACAGCTTCATTCTGAATGGGCTCCTAGAGTTTTCTGTTTTCAGAACAGTATTGTTCTGTGTGGGTATTGTTGTCCCATTTTTTTTCTTCTGGGAAGAACACTAGTGATACTGGACTAGGATAGGACCTGAAGACCTCATTTTGACTTTATTGTCTCTTGAAGAACTTACATATAAATGTAGACATATTCTTAAGTATTAGGCATTAAAATCAAATAATACATAGGCACTTAAACTCCTTGAATCCTTAAAAAATTGGGTGTGTGTGTGCTTGCGTGCATGTATATGTGTGTACAGTCCACATTAACATTTTTCTTTTGTAAGACAGTCTAGGCTTCCTCATTACTGACTTCAAAGGAATGACCATTTTCTGACCATTCAAACATTCACAATTTTCTAAAGCAGAACTCTAATCTAGTTCATAAGTTGCTCTCCTTGCTCATATTAAATATTTTCTGTTCTACACTGTCTTCCCAATGTGTTGGCAAAGACACATAGAGTTTTTCAGCCCTAAACAACTATCCACAAACTAAGAATTTGGCTTGTGAATTTGTGTGCTATTACCTGATTCTTCTTAGATTCATAAACTGGAGTGGAAAGAATCTATCAGAGTGATAGATGATCTAGATATCACATATATTATTCTTTGATAAATTTTCCAATATGTATAAAATTAAGAGGAGATAAGTCTAAATTGGACTGTAGTGCTTTGTTAATATTGCTGCAGTGACTTTAGAATACCACATTATATTGCTGACCAGACAGATCAGTTCTCACTATGAAAAACTTTGTGCAAATATGGATGTTCCCTGGGGCCCATACGTGCTTCCTGATTTCTTGCCTTTTCAGTAGAGCCTGAAGACCTACAGGAAGTGCTAACAAAGGAAATCTCAAAGTTTTTTTTCTACCTGTATCAAGTGACATGTTTCTATATATATCCCAGAACATAAGTTCCTAGCCTCCTTGAGTTTCTGTAGTGGTTTTTATTATTTCTATAATTACTATGAAAAAAATACTTCTTAATATCTGTAAAAAGATATTACTAATTCCTCCAATTATATTCTATCAGCCACACACTGCATTGATCTCGAGCTTCTCTAGTTGTAGTTTTGCTGTTTGGAACTGTTTGACACAGAGAAATCTGAGAGATTGGGAAAGATTCCAAGAAGCTGCCCTCATGAGATGTTTCAGCACAGATTCTTAGAAGTTTTTCATTAGAGCATATTGTACACAATGATTATATTTATCTTAGAGAGTCAGTGTGAATCCATAATGCATCTTAATACATTTTTTACCTCCTTTGTCTTTCCATTCTGTCCATCTCCTGGCCCCTACTCAAAGCATAAATAAATTACACAGCAACATAAAAGATAGATAACAGACTTCTTACTGATTAGGAAAATAACATCAAGGCAATGGTATTTGTATGACAATGTTAATTTGGGCCACAGTTATAATGTTATCATTGTATCATCTCACCGTAAAAGAACATGCATGTTAGTTCGCTGGAATGACCTATTTGGAGCCTAATAGATGGAAAGGAAGCTGAAATTTGACAAAACGGTTTCTGTTTATTTTTAGCTAGATGAGTAAAGAACTGTGTAAAGATGGGAGTGTGGTTAATGTTTTAATGAAACACTATTATACTCTATGTTGTCTTGAAAGTCAGTCTCACAAAGATTATCCGCAGGAACAGTAACATGATCCTAACATGGTCATAGTAAAATGTACCTTCTTAATCTCTCTTCATTAAAAAATCAAATTGATATGAGAAAGAACTTAGGCCACTTTTCACAAATACTTGCTTCGTGTTCAAGGTTGAGAGGCAATATTCCAAGGATGGTATTAAATTACCAGCATGGCTCAGTGCACTGCTCAACTTTCAATTCATTGTCAAATGAAATTGGTATAGTGTCAAAACCCATCAAAACCCTAACACAACAATTTCTCCCTGGAGAAACATACTGTAACTATTACAGAGCACTTTTAAGGTTTATTGATTTGGAGATAGGAAGCAGGGCTGGATGAGAGAGAGATGACAGAGACGAAGTGCATTTCTCAGACAAGCATAATAAACATGTTCCCAAGTCAAGGATTAAATAAATATGAAAACAGAGCATCCATTAATTGTCATCTATTCTGCGCTCACAGCTGTACTTGCATCCAACTGTAAATACCTAAAAAGCAACAATGTTGCTTTGTAAGGTACTGGTAGTAATACCATATTTGTTTTATCTTTGATGAGGAAATTAAGATGACATCCTAAAAATGACTAGAGACTTTGAATACATTTTGTTGAGACTAGTCTTGCTATGTAGCCCAGGCTGTCCTGAACTCGTGGCTGTCCTCCTGCTTCAATCTTCTGAGTGCTGGGGTTACAGGCATTTGCCACTACACACAGCTCAAGACTTTAAATATGAATAAGTAACTCATGAGAGAGCTTTGGGACTCCAAACAATATGCCAACATCAGCACAAATCAGAAAATTGTCTAGCCAATTTACTATTTTTGTTTTCTCTTCATTTTTCTTTCTTCCTGTAAGATAGGACCAGTGTTATGCATTTCTGGGCAAAGATGTGTGTTGAATTATTTTTTCCTAGGTAGAATTGTTAATGTAATTATGCTCATTTACATTTATATTAATTATGCCAATAAGTCAAACTGTGCTGTAAAATAAACTCTATTAAAGGACTTTCATGGTTTGGGTCTAGTTGTCCTCCCAAAGCCTAATGTAGTCATTGTGGTGGGCTTCTAGAGTTTGTGAATAATTCATAACCCAATGCTGGGATTATAGGTGTCAATGCTACTGGGATTATGGATGTGAATGCCACACCTAAATGCAGTACAACAGGAGGGGAGAGAGGCCTTTCGTCTCTGGCACTGCAGGCACCACCACTGGCGTCATCACTCTTCACTTTTTGCTGCTGCTGTTTTCCTGCCCTCTACCTTGGGCCACTCTGTCTTAGAGCCAGATGATTATGGACTGAAACCTCCACAGACTATGAGATAAAGAAACCTCCTTTCCTTAATTTGGAGTGCTGGGTGTTTTGTCCCAGGAACGAGAGAAAAATAACCAAGACAGGGATATCACAATAGTTAAACTTTTGATAATGTTTTTTTTTTCTTTAGATAATGTTAATTCTGTTATTGTATCATATTTGAATCACTTTTAAAGCTGGAAAATAATGCTAAAACAATGGCTTAACATAAAATCTGTAATTAATAAATATATAACTGCTTTGTAATTTTAAAAAAACTATATTTTCTATTATATTTTAATGTCAAAAATGCTATAGATTTTATTCTAACTTATAGATAACATGCCTTTATAATAATAATAGATATACTGCTTTATTCTACATTTTTATAAGTTCAAATACAAGTTATACTACTGAAATATCATGTATAACAATTACCTGTGTCTACTCACTTAGGCAAATAGTCTATGAAAAACTTCAATAAACATTTGAGCTTTTAAATATGCCTGCTATTTTTATGTAATTGTGAGAAATGGGAAACAGCTTTTACAGGATTTTCGAATCTGAGAATATTAATAACATTAGAGGGTTTTCTACCCAACTCAGGACAAATAAATGATGTCCATGGCTCTTTAATTATAGACCTCTAAATGCTATAGTTAATGGATGATGACATAACACAGAAAATATCAAATGATAGCAGAGATACCTTTACTTATAGAAGGTAGAATATTTCACATATTTATAAGATAAGTGATTATATCTGAGAAGAAGGGTTAGTTTAATATTTGGCTGTGAGAAAAATTGTAAACCTTCAAATATCGTATATGCTTCAAGATTTTATTAGAAATAAATAAGAAATTTTATACTCCATAATCACAAATATAGTCCTGAAATAACTGGAATAACCTTAGGAAGAAAAGTCTAAGTAATGTGCAGAGAAAAAAAATTGCCACCTCTCAAGCTTATATAAAAGAAGGAAATGAGATATTTAGCATATTATGTAACAGAATAATTGAAGTCTTAAACATATATAGAATTCTATCCTTAATTATATTTCTAAAATTTATGTAGAACTTTGAGAACTCTTGTCTTACAGTATTCTTAAAAAAGATGTAAAAGAACTTAAAGGTCCATGAGAATACAACAAAATATAATGTTTGAAGTGTGAGAGTAATTTGTGATTCAGGAATTCATATTATCATCTCATAGGATTAAGTGCACATTGATATTGATTGGGAAATGGAGTTATTTTTTCAGTGAAGCTAACACTATCTATTAATGGTTTTAAAACATGTGCACTAAGGTGTCTTGTCAAAGGAAGATTGCCTACAAATAAATAATGGTCTCATATCGTCATGAAATAAATGAGAAATGTACCACTTCCAAGTGAACTTACCTCTGACCATGAAAATATATAATATATTTAAGAATCAAATTACTTAAACTAAATGACATAAAATGTCAAAATTCTGGGTAAAATTTCTTAAATATTCTAAGGATACCAGTTTCCCCAAATAAATACATACATTCAAAGCACATCTGTGTAATTCTACAAAAAGAATTTTAATAGAGCTTATTGTATTTAATGAGATAATAAACAGAAACATTATAAATAATTTTTCAATAATAAACAACTATGATGTTTTCTCATGAATCAAAAAGTTTTGTGAATTCATAGGAGTTAAAAGTAATTGCAAAATATAAGCAAGAAGATATAGAATAAAATTCTACAAACTGACTTTTCATTGAAAATTTATTTCATGTCAAATATAGGAATGAAAGCCAGAAGCAAATTTTCTATATAGTTAGCTGAATATTTATTGTTTGCAAGTTAAACAATAAATATTCAGCTAACTATATAGAAAATTGCAGATGAATCAACATTCAACTGAAATTCAAGTAGAACTGTCTGTATTTAATATGTACTTGCATATCATATCAAATTCATGCATAAATGCATTGTCCATCTGAGAAATACAATTTAGAAAAGTAGTTTTGAAGTAGACATGTCTTTTTAAATAAATACAAAACCTAGAAATTACAGAATAGTTAATAGATATAGTTGCATAAATGATTCTCCCTTGTAAGTGCTATTATATTCAATGTTGAAAGGTCTTCTACAGATCAATAAAATTTTAAAAATAATAAACAGCCTACTTCCAGAATAAAAAATGAGATGGACCAATGCTTTTATGTAAGTATGACCTAAAACAATTATTCAGGGAAATTTAAATAAAGCAACACTTAGATGCCAAATTTTAACTCAGTAAAATATTAATCATAAGAAATAAACATTTTTGCCCTGCTAAGACTATTATAAATTGGGACAACTTTTTTAGGGAACAATTTAAAAATATATAGTAAAGTTAAGATGCTTAAGTATGTTAAATTAGAAATTTGAGTTCTAGAGATCTCTCCTACAAAAATTCTTTTCTACAAAAATTTAGTTCTTAGTGCATGTGAAAATAATTGTGAGGAAATTATATTGCCATCATTCATATCATGCTGACAAAATTATAGGGCATTTACAGTATTGCAGAAATCAAAGAACAAGGCTGTCTCCATACGCATTCAGTTTCACTTAATGACAGAGAAATGTGCCATTAAGCAATTTCATCATTCTGAAAACATCATTGAGTAAACTTACATCAATATACAAAGTATGTTCGACTACACACCTTGGCTCTGTGGTATAGTTATTCCTACGAGGCTGTCAACCTTTGCATCATGCTAGTGTACTAATATTGTAGGTCATTTAATATGATGGTAAGTATGGATCTACACATAGAAAAGTTACCGTTTGAAAGATATGGAATGAAAAATACAAATAAAGTTGCACCTGTATAGACTGCACACCAGGAGTGCGGTGCACTTATGAGGAAGTTGACCCGGTCAGTCAGTGGCCAGGTGGTGAATATGGAGGATAGAACATGTCTATGCATTGCACCGTAGATCTAGGCTATTTTGGGTATACTCTACTTTTTTCTTCAATAATTAATTAACCTTGGCCTTCAGAAACTTTTAAAACTTGTAACTCTTTTGGCTCAAACTCAAGACCTTGCATTTGACAGGCAGGCCCTTAAGCCACTGAGCTATTTCCCCAGTCTTTAATTTTAATGCTTTGCTTTTCTGTAGTAATAGCCTAAAACACATTGTGCATCTGCACAAAAATACTTTCCTTTTATGCTTATACTATATGCTCTTTTTTTCTATGATTTTTAAAACCTCTTAAACATTTTTGTATTAGGACACTGATAGCTTAGGAACTACCCTAAGCTTACCTAGACTTAGGATCATCGACGCCGCTGTCCTCCTTTCTTCTTGTCCCACTGGGAGGTCTGCAAGTGAAGTAACGTGAGTGACACTTCCTCTGCTGCAATTATGAGAGTCCCTTCTCCTGAGGACCTACCAGAGGGCATGCTTTATTGTAGAAGTATGTCCTTGGGGTTTTGCTGGATTTGTTTTTCTCATCATAAGTTTGCAGACAAGCAGATAATGCACTATGACCATTTCTCTTTATTAGTGAAACTCTTACATGGTTGGTGTCCATGTTTTAAAAGATTTAAAGAAGCTTGCTGAGGTTTCCAAAAACCTTTCAAAAACTCTTCTGCTAAGCCCTTCTTTCCAAATTATTTTGATAAGAAAGAAATTGAAAAGAATGATAAGTAAGGCTCATGCTCACTGATGACTAAAAAAAATGCTTTAAAAACACAACTGTGGGTTTTTTGTTTCTAGAACAGGTTAGAAAATGAGTACCATCAAACTTTTAACTGTGACTGCTGCTGGAAACAGTAATGTTTGAGAAACATTAAAGATAATAGTGTTGGGAAAATTGAACACTCAAATTACTATACTTACTACTGTTTAAGTGAAAAAAACATTTAAGTGTTATGTTCAATTTTTGTAAATCAAAAATCATGAAATTTTTTGATAAAAAAGCAGATAATATATATATATATGTATGAATTGATAGCTGAAACAAAAGTAAATTAATATTTTCTATATCACAGCAATTAAAAAGCAAGCTATAGACCAGTACTATATTTAAGCCAAATGCATTTCACAGTCTTTTGGGTCTGGATGCTGAACCAAGACCTTGCACATCCTAAAGCACATGCTGTACCATTAAGCCACAGCTTCCAGCTCTAAGGGACAATCTTCAAAATGAATAAATTGACAAAGGAATAAGAAATATTAGGACCCAAATACTAAGAGCAAATGAAATAACTGCTATGAGAAATACTAGGGGCAATCAACATTTTATATAAAATATACAGTTCAATCAATGGAATATACTTCAGAGAGTGAAGAGTAAAACACCCTGATCTTCATCCAGGGAGCACCAGGAGAGCCTGTGCCGAACAATCTGTACAGGTTGTTACTGGGCAGGGAAAAAACTAAGAATGGAGTTCCAGCTAATGGCTTGTAAAAGAGTTTGCAAAAGTTTCCTTTCTGTTTTATTCTTTTTTTTTTCTACACAAAGAAGTGAAGTGAACTACCAACTCCAGAAGGCTAGAATTAAAAGCTGAGTGGCAGGGACAGGTGAGTTTTGTAGGGAGAGTAAGTGTCAAGTCCCAATAGGGTTCGAGTGAAGCATGTTTTGGGTTCTTAAAGGCAGGAATTTTGTGGAATGCCAGGTCAACTATGGCCTAGGAGCTTTGTAAATTTGCAAGCTTATTTCTCAGCATGGAAAAATACGATGCTCTGAACAAATTCTTTGTGTTGATATCACTCTTGGAAGTGGTTTGTTGGGAGGAAGGCCCTCCACCATGAGTGCCACTTGGGCTTGTGCTGGACAAAGGCATCCACAGCAGCAGGGCTTTCTAAAATTGCTCTTGTCTTGTGCCCCACATTCTTCAGAAGCCTCTTGAGGGTCAGGATTGGGATTTTTACTTGATTGTTTTGTACATTCAATATAGAGTACACCTTGACAGATGCTTAGTACATCTTTGTAGAATATTTTATTTATCGATTCATAGGACAATAGTTTGTAAGAAAGACTTTTCAAAATCTTTTTTGCCTAACCACACTAATCTATTCTTTAAGGTTTCCTTCTATAAATTGCAGTTGCCTACCTTTCTTAATCTTCTTCCTTATATTACATAAGTTCTCAAGGGATGAAGCAATTCATTTTTTTTAAATTTTGAGACAAGGTCTTTTGATGTATTTCAGTCTGGTTTTGAGCTTATTTGTATCACAAGCTGACCTAAAACCTGAAGCAGTCTTCCTGTCTCATTCCCCAAGTGCAAGGATTCTAGATGTATGCCCCATGCCTGACCTAGGATGAAGCGAATTTAAACAGAAATTTACCAAATAAAAACTATTAATAACTACTTAATAAATAGAAAATTATAGTATTTGACATCTTGTTTCATTCTGTTTTGACTTTTAGGTTGTCACTTGGTTGTAGATATTCTTATAATTTTATCAGATCATCTTTTGTGTCATCTTTTCTTTGCTATTATTTTCAAATATGTAGATCCTATTTTGTATTTTTTGCACCATTCACCATCTCTAATTGAAATATAGAACTGGTTGATTGGAGATATAGTTAAATTTGCTATATTTGAAAAATACTCTACTTCTTATAAATGATTCTACTTTACATTTTAGGATTATTTTTAAAAGTTCACTCCAGGGCCAGCCATTAAACTCAAGAGAACAAAGCACCTGCTTAGGCAGAGTGCAGGGGCTGGGGGTTTGATTCCCAGCTTGCTGTGTGGTCTTTGACCCTGGGTACACTGAGATGGTGACCGAGACTGGGCGTGGTGGTGCACGTCTATAATCCCAGTGTTTGGGAGGCTGAAAACAAAAGGATCTCTAGGAGTCTGATCTGTGCAGTGAGACCTTCTAGACCCTGTACTAAATACGTAAAGAAAAGTTCACTCCAGTTTTGACTAATGCATTGATATACTTCTAAAATGTTTTCACCTATCACTTCCTAAAGGAAAAGTTTTAAAGTCACTCTTGAAAGGGGATATCAGAGTGTGCCTGTGCTGGGGAGGAAAGAAGAAAAGAAATTACCACTTTGGAAGAAGAGCAAAATAAGAACTGTGTGACACAGACACAATTACATCTTCTCTTTTTTTTTTTTTTTTTTTTTTTGCTCAAAGAAGATATAGAAATGTTTGAAGCAACTGAAGCAATGGAAGATGTGTTAGTCTACTGTGAACGTAGCAAGCGTATGACCCACAAATCTTTTGGAGCACATGAAGATGTTAGTTCAAAGTGATGGGGAAAAATATCACCATTAACATTTCATCACTCTGCTACCAAACTAACATCGCAAACACCTGGTGAACTTGCATATTTGAAGAAATGTAGAAAGAACTTCTAGAAGGGAAACTGAAGTACTTTTGATTGCACACAGGTGTAGCAACTACACTGATTTAAAATATGTGATTTTTAAAGTACAGAGTTCTTAGAGATTAGCTCTTCATTATCTAAATCATTTGGGATATTTTAAACATTCAGAAAGTTGCTGTGGTAAATGAGGAAAAACACTCCTTTGCATGATCTTTATCTTTGTTTTAGCTTTCCTTTGGTAATTTGAACCTTGATCCTTAAGATCAAATCGCGAAGTAGACCAATTCTGTTTCATTTGTGAAATAAGGACAAAGATGTTTTGAAATTGAGGAAAAAACACATATGCATGATACATACTTTTGTAGAAACCACACTGAAGAATGAATAAATGCTAATGTGTATTTTCTTAAAAAGAAAAAAAAAAGTATTTTTCACTTTTGCCTTGTTCATATCTTTATATTTTCTATAACAAGGAATGAAATGAGCATTAGTCACCTTCTTAATAGTTATTCATAGATTGAAGCTTTAGCACAGTTGTATTGGGCCTGAAAGTCAAGGTAATTATTTCTCATTTCTAATGTATTTATGCTTTTTATTTACAGGAGGAGAAAGTAACACCTGTGTTTCCTGAGACTGCTTTGAAATGCACAGATTTGAACTTCAAATAGTGAGAGTTCTTCCTAACAACTTATTTTCTCTGCAATCAATATTTCAAAAGCAAGGAGAGCTTCTCTTCTCTTTAAATATTGACTGCTTTTTGAAATGTCAAATATAGTGAATTTTCTATCTGTGAAGATCTTTCCTATCAGATATTTGCCAAAATTTACATTGGTTCCAAATTATTTTTGTGCTTTATGTCTTTCCATTTTTAAAAATTTCTGCTACTTTTAGTTGTTTGAAAATAATTTTTAGAGAAAACAATTTAAAAAACTTGTCACTGAATAATGCATAACTTTATTTAAAAATCAAAAAGTGCAAAGGGCTGACAAAGTTTTTCTTATTTTGAAATTTTCTCTGGAGTTCAGAGATAATTTTTAAGTTGAGATCCATAATCTTAAATTATTTCATTTTGCTTCATCTATAAATGATGTGATAACTGACTAGGTAGTCTTCCATTTTTCTGGTTTTTAAATTGTATGTGTTGGGTACAGGGTCTCACTGCACAGCTCGGCTTATAGTGATCCTCCTGTTTTCAGCCTTGTCACACACTGTGATTATAGCGGTGAGCTACCACAACTGATCTAAGTGGCTGGCTCAGCATGCCTTGGGGTGGGGCCAGAGGAATATGGGGTACTGGGTTTTGTTTGTATTTTAATGAAATATCTACAAGGTGTTCAGGGTCTCACTGTGTAGACTGGATTCATAGTGATCCACCTGTTTTCCAAGAGTTGGGATTACAGGCATAATCATCACTCCCAGTCTCAATTGCTGTTTCAGTGCACCCTGGAGATGGGAGCAGCATGGTAGGCCCAGGGATCAAGCCCTCAGACCCTGCACCTGCTTTCAGGTGCTTTAATGTGCTGAGCTATTTGGCCAGCTCTGGCACCAAGTATTAGACCCAGGTTTCTGCTCTTGCCAGGCAGGCACTTAGACTTCTAAGCTATCTCGCCCTAGTCTTCCATTGTTTACTGTGTCTCTTACCCTCCACAGAGAGCTTGCAACATTTGACTTGGAAAAGCAGAATTGTCTCACACAGGCCTGCATTGTGACTGTGCACTGTGATAGGCTACAAAGAAGGGATGCAACTTCTCTTTCATATGTTTTCTATTTGATGATAAGAACAAAAGAATCTAAATATATGAGTTTGGAGTTCATATCTAGTGTAAAGGTCCATTTAACTTCAGTGTTGTGCATGCATGCTAATATCGGCATGTGAATGTATTTGCTGTGAAGAATCTTACGTGGACTTTCCTGGTTTATACTAATTCAAGATAAGGGATATTTTCTTTCATTAAAGTAAAAAAAATAAACATTGCTAAGTATATCCAAGTACAAAAAGGCAGGCGTGTGGATAGCCAACCCTTTCTCTGCTTTATCGAGTTCATCATTGGGTCCGTTGTCTGATTCCTATGACTTGAGTTGGCTGAGTGTGATTTATTATGGAAGTGAACATCAGAATACTGCAGCACACTGGGCCAGGGAATAAGGTCTCACCACCTGCCTACCAAGGGCAAGGACCCGGGTTCAGCCCTGGCGCTCAGGGTGTGCCATGTTAACCCCAAGACCAGTGCGGAAGCACAGGCCTGTGATCCTAGCTAAACTGTCTGCAGATGAAAGCATTCGTGACACAAAACACTGCTGTATTTAGAAAGTATTTGTACAAGTAAAAAATAGACCAAAACACCTTCTGGCTACTAAATTTCAGCATTAGAATTATAAATTGGATATTATCATGATTCTAGGAATAACCTCACAGGCATGCACACACACACACACACACACACACACACACACACAATATTTTGTGTTGAAAGAACTGTACAGTTACTATATCACTCTTTTGTTTTATATTTTTTATTTTTTAATGTAGCACAAATAAGAATTGAAACAAAAGAAACTATAAGCAATGCAGAATTTTACTTAAGAAGGTAACATGAATTTCACAGTATTTGCTGTATTGCCTTATGTTGTCTAATGACTGGTTGAAAGACAACATAAGGCAATACAGCAAATACTGTGAAATATATCAAGATAGATAGGTCAGCTAAAAGAAGATTTCATGGTGAGATATCACAAATGTTATGTGACTATAAATCTAGAAAAAGAAAGAAATTAAGAAGGTGGAAAAGTGCAAACAACTGAAAAAGGAGGCAACATATATTAAGTATTATGTAGTCCTTTCCATAGGTCAGCAGAAATGCACAGTACAGTTATCTAAAACATTCTGCTTACATCATAGATAAATCTCTTTTCTCCAATCCCTCTTCTGTTCTCCTCAACTCAGGAAATCTTTCCTTTTGAATGAGTTCATTCGTTTTTCTTAGTATCTATCGTACCCTTCAGATTCCATTTTGTCTTTCAGGTTCTCACACTAAGGACAAAATACAATTTTTATGCATGGGTGTCTGATTGATTTCATTTAAGACTTTGTTCTCTAGTTGCATCCATTTTATCATCAAATCTGTTGCTCAGATTAACAGGTACAGGTATGCAAAATTTGTCAAATAATTAAACACTAACACTTTAAATTTAT
>PVKA01012392.1:17456-58067 GCA_004027165.1 Ctenomys sociabilis
TTTATTTATTTATTTGATACAGGGTCTTGTGCATCAACTGAATAGTGGATAAAGAGATGTGGCATTTTTACACAATAGAGAATTATCGAGCTATAAAACAGGATAAATTATATCACTTTTGATAGAGTTCTTTTTCCATGATATATGATGTTTCTAAAATAACATAAAAGTTATTGTTCTACTCATTAGTTAATAGATATGAAATTCACATTTGTTAGGGGTTTTATTCTTCATTTTCTCTCTCTCTCTCTCTATATATATATATGTGCATGTATATATAGGCAACATATTTAGAGGTCCATTGAAATGCATGACAGCCATGGGTATTTGTTGAACAAATGTTTGAAAAATTGTTTAGAAGTATTTTGATGTTTTTTATCCTCTAGTCATACTGTTTTGAATAGTTGGCAGCACTGTATACATGGTTGTGATAAATTAAGTATGAATTGTTCCTGAAGGTATTGACAGTTGCATGGCACTATCATGAAATAGAGTGCTACCAGTTAGCTTGTTAGAAAAAAAAAGGCTAAATATTATTCATTTATTAACACATGAATAAGACTCTAGGTCCTCTGATGTTCTTTATATACAGATGCATAGGAAATGAAACATAGAAAGCACTTTCAAATGGTTTTTCTATGCAGTTCATGCCTAAGCCACAGAAATTTCAAGTGACTCAGCTTGAAAGTGGTGATGTACACAAGAGTCCCTCTTTTTTGTTGAGTCCTGAATTCCAGGTGTTGTTTCCAGCCATATGAGACTGTAAAACATCCATTTAGTTTTATCCTAAGAGCTTCCCACTTGATTTTATGCTCTTGGTTTTCATATATACAGCATTTAGCAATTGCCTAGAGAAACATGTACTTGCAGAATGTTAGATTCACTTCTTTTTAACTTTTTTCCCCCATGGATACCTGTCCCTCAAGTCCCCCCTTCTTAGATGTCTTGGTTATTTTCCAATACCTCCCTTAAAATAAATCTAGATTTCACAGTTATGCTCAGTAGGAAATGGGGTTTGTTACAAGTCCCTCCTAATTGCCTGGAGCAGTCATCTAGTGATAAGGATGCTTAAAAATGTTAAATCTATAGATTTTCATATATCAAGGTAGATAGGTCAGCTAAAAGAAGACTTCATGGTGAGATTTTGATTGGATGTTAAAAGCAGTCATTTTCATTATTGATTTTGGAAAACGCTTTAATTTTATTTTTAGCTTCTCAAATTTTCTTGTAAGATGAATCTTTCTAAATTTAATACTCTTATGCCTTTCAGGAAAGGTTCTGGTGCTGAAGGAGAGAATATATACAAACAGATGCAGGCTACTTGTATTTGGCTTATAATAAAAAAAGCCTTATATATTGAATGTGAAGGAGAAAAGATTTGATGAAGGAGAAGGGGCTAATTAGTTCATTCTATTCTGATTCCATTTTATTCACTTGTTACCTTTTTTATCTTCCATCACCTGTGTCTTGCACACATTTACACTGAAGATTTTTCTGAACATCCACATTCTTAACCTTATTTTAAATTAGGAACTCCTGGGGAAAATGACAGCACAGACTCAAAGCTTCCAGCATAACATTTAATCAGAAGGTGACCATTTTTATCTTTTCGTCTCCCTCTTTGCTCACAACAAATATTGAAAAGACTTCCCATTCCTTTAAAACTGCTCCACCATCTCTGCCAGCATTACTTTCAGAAGTTCTCTCTTATATCTTAATGGATTTTAAAACCAGACATGGTCACTAATTCCCTACCAAACAGGTAATATGTGTAAGCATCTTTCTTCTATTTTCTTGGTAAACTAGAAAGAAAAAACATTGCATTCCCCAAAGTCAAGCCTTTAGCTGTATTCTGAAAATTAACGTCTTCACTCTATTTTTGACCCCATAATCAACCTTGTTTTTTCTACTGGCTTCATTTTGTCAGCATTTCCATAAAGTATTTCTTAGGCCTTTAAAAATCTGCATTAAAATAAAACCAATCTTCAACTCCTATTGTTAGCTTGTTGCATAGTTGCAAATGTCTTTTTTATTTTTCTGGTAGCAGGGATCAAACTCAGGGCCTTGTTCATACCAGGTAGATACTTATGCTGCTGAGCTATCTCCCTGGACCAATTTGCACATATTCTTCACTCCTACACTTTCCATTCTTCTGTTGTCTGTTAAAATCTGGTATTTGCCTCTATCAGTGTATGAAATATCTCTGAAAAACATGTTCACCTGGAGATTAGTTGTACATGTTCTTGTGTTTGAGTAAATCATAGTTACCCAACAGCTGAGTATCCTTTTACTCAATTCAGATGTTAGACGCCAACTGGGCAAGTGTAAGCCCCTGGTGTTAACAGGTGGGAGTTTGAGTCCTGTTACCCCTTAGGTCCAGGGTACAGTTTTGTGTCTCCGTGCACCTTGATGATATAAGATACACATGAGAATGTGCTTCTCTGATCATAAAAATTAGAACTGGGGAAACAGCATGAATAACAAGTTGAAAAGTACAAGAAAATGCAAAGTAGAAAAGGAAGGGAGGACAACCCTGACAGAGACTAGGTTAAGTTCAGAGAAAGTAGGGAAGGAATTTCAGCTGGAGGATCTGAAAGGGTACCATTTGACAGAGAACATCCAACTGTCCTCTTAAAGAAAGAATGAGCTAAGCTTTTACAGTATGTGGGGGTGGTAATTGTCCACAGAGTCAGATGTACACTATTTTAGGATTTCTTTTGTGTTTGAGAAGATTTCTTTGTTGTATAGGATATGGATTCATGGCCATACTCATCTTGGAAACACTCTTCCCTCAACAGTTTTTCTTGAAGAGCACAGATATAATAGAAGGGTACATTCCATACATTGACAGCAATGAGGGATAGGGAAGAAGATGCTTTCCCCTTCGGTGGAAAATGAATCATGGACAAAGGCTAAAAAAAGAAAAAAAATCCAATGGAACCGACAAACCAGGAACTAAAAGCTCCAAGACTGAAAGCTGAAATAAACCTTTTATCTTTTTAAATTTGACAATCTCAGGGATTAAATTATAGTAGTAAAAAATGAACATGAAGAGCTTCAAAACTATATAGCTTTGTCTACACCAGAGATGAACTAACATAGATATGCCTTTGCCTGTTTTAAATCAGCTGACAGCCTATTTTCAGACATTAAATATCACCATAAATACACATATGTAAATATGGAGGAAGAAAAGACAAGGGGATAATAACAGTAATGGTGATAAAAATATACTAGTCTAGAATGTGAGTTGACACACGATTCCAAATTAAAACACTGATCGTAATAAATGATACTCTCTTAAATATTTTTACCAACATCATGGGACTGAGTGCTTTCTATGTTCAAATCAGTATTTTTACTGCATAGATAAAGCCATTTTGCAATGATAACTTACTTGTTAATGCAATTTTGACGTGCTAAAGTATGAGTTAGTAGTAGAAAAGACTCACATAATTTCATTAATCCATAGAGAACCCGATAAACCTACACTCTAAGCAAGCTTTCAGGAGTTCCTGAGCAGATCCTGCTACTCTTTCCTTTGTCGTTCTCTTGGAGTCCTTTCCTAAGAATCTATTGGTTTGAGTTATTTAGTCTGTTTTGTGTGGCACTAACTCAGGACCCTAGGCTGGCAAGCTCATGAGAGTAAGTCTTATTTAGTTCCATGGGCTTGGGACTGGCACTGACTTCTGGTGATATTCTCACCCTAAGTTGTAGCACAACCAGTGGCCAGTGCGTTTGTCTTTGTCTGTGTACCTGTACCTATAGCTGTAGCTATACCTATACCTATAGCTATACCTATATCTGTATCTATATCTATCTATCTACATATATATATATATATATATATATATATATATATGTCTATATTGATATAAATAGGTATCTATCTCTATCTATATATCTGTCTATAAACCTACACTCTATAGACAGATAGATAGATAGAGAGAGGAAGAGAAGAAAGGAGAGAGAAACACTCATGTAATGAGAGATGAAAGATAGTGATCCAAATAAGGCAAACTTGGTTTTAACAACTGTATCTCACTGTGATTGATTCAGTCCTGCAAGCCAGAGTGTGCCCCATGAATACCAACTTATTGCTATGCCAGTGTATCAAGCACCATCTCCTAAAGACTGTACCTTGTCAATATATTTACATTGGAGAATTAACCCTTACCATGAGTTATAGCGGGGAAGAATCACACTCAAACTCTAGCAGGCCTGTACCCCTCCAACTGAGCTACTCGAGTCTTAACTCTCATAGCCTTATATCTGAAGGTGGCAATATTTGTGACTTATTTATATTTTCATTTCCTTTACCTATTAGTACAATAGCTTGTACACAATAAATCCACTTTTAGAAAATTAAATTTAGATTTTGTTTGATGCGTATTTTAGAGTAATAAAAGTTATGAATTTTAATCAAAATTGCTAAAAATTTAATGAACATCTGTAGTTTTCTTTCCTGTATTTTTCTCTGGGCAAAGTTTAATGGCGACAAATTATCATCCTATAATAAATATGACCATGAATATATTATTAAATCCATTCAGACTGATGTTTCAAACTTTTTTTTTTATGGGTTTAGTACAGGGTGTACAGGATGTATAGAGTCTCACTATGTAGATCGGACTCAAGTAGCAATTCTCCTGTTTTTAACCTCCCAGGCCCTGGGAGCACAGGCACATGCCACCATGCCCGGTCTCAAACACTGGTTCAGTGTGCCGCAGGGGTGGGGCTGGCACCTTAGGAGCTGGGATCCAACTCCAGGGCCCTGCATCTGCCTAAGCAGCCACTTCAATCTGCTGAGCTCTCTGGCTGACCCTGATGTTTCAAACTTCAAGCTTACAAACTAAAATAACTATGAAAGCCAGCAGTAAACAACATTATTTTACTTTATGGCACATAGCATAGCACAGCATAAAATACCAGAGTCTCCTACATAATTACCTGATAGCTGCATTATGGTGACTGTGGGTCCTATAACTTCAAATCCATAATAGTTGAACACTCATACTGCTCTGAAGTAGAGTTCAGTATATAATTATATTTTAGGTCTGTTTGATTAAAAAATTACAGTTTAAAAATACATTCTATACAGGTGGGAACAAATTTTCCCATGTATTTTTTAATCATTTGTTTAATAATTAATGTGCACAGATTCTCACTAATTTTTAGAAATATACCAAAGACCTGAATTATTTCTCATTTCTTTATTGATTTACTGAATAAGATTAAGAAAGTGCCTTCAGTTTTCTTTGAAAATATGCTGTCATTACAACTTAATGTCCATTTTCCATTTTTTAAAAAATCACACAATAAAATATATTTGGGGCTTCTTTATTAATAGAGAATAATTGCTAGAGAATTATGAGTCCAGAGGTAGATTTTGATATAATTAATTGATAGTAAAGTAAATTTAAGAAAAGAAGGGCCAGCCAAATAGCTCAGCCGATTAAAGAAGCTGCAAGCAGACTCAGGGGCCAGGGGTTTGATCTTGGGGTCTGCCTTACCGGCCCCGCCCCTGGAGCATGCTGAAATGGCAATGGAGACTGGGCTTGGTGGCACCTGCCTATAATTTCAGCTCTTGCAAGGCTGTAAACAGGTGGATTACTAGGATTCTGATCTAGCAGTGAGACCTTGAACACCCTGTAGACCCTTCCCTAAAAGATACAAAAAAGGAAAAAAAAGAAGAAAAGATAAACATTATTTGCCATTTCCTACTTCCTGTCTCCTGCTCCAGTCTGTTTCTCATTTCAAAGGTTCTCAGATCTTACTTCTTAGCTAAAACAGTTGCTGATAACTTGAAACTATATCCTGAAAGAGACAATATTACTTTCATGAAAATTAACATTGTAAAAGTAAATTCATTCATGCAGCAAGGAAGATGTGTAGCTTCTAACTGATGTGCTAAGTTTGAGTCTTTGTAGCTAAACACAAATTTGTGTGTGTTAAAGTTTTTTAGCTACATGTCGTTCAAGTTAAATGCTCAACATTTTCTTTTCTGGGTATCACTGTGGAAGGAGATGAGGCCAACCTGGGCAAAAAATAGTGAGCTAGGCAGGTGGCTTCTGCCCTCACAGGGTTTATAATGCAATGTGAAGGTATGAAGAAAAATAGATTCACAAAATTGATCAAATAATGAAGCAGGCATTTGAAAATTGCTGTATTTGGTAAGTTGACAAACGCAGGATTACATATCATTGTGGTTTGCGTCTAGATGTTCCTCTAGATCTAAGCAGTAAAGAACATAGGGATCCAGAATTTGTGGTTATTGATTCATGATTCAGTGCTGGGATGGTGTAAGAGGGTAGGTGAGGCCTGCATACATATGAGGAACTGAAAGAGGCCTCTCTCTCTCTCTTTCTCTCTGTTCTGCTACCATAGACTGCTATCACTTTTCTATGTGCCACCCTGCCTTGGAGCCAGTCACTTAAGGACTGAAACCTCTACAAACTGTGCCCTAAATAAATTCTTCCTGCATTAACTTTGAGTGTCAGTTTTTATCTCAGCAACAAGAAAAGTAACTAAGACAGAATTTGGCACCAGGACGAGGGTTACCATTGTGATTATACCTGACCCTACGATTCAAGGGCTTTTGGAAATGGCTTGTGTGAAGAGTTTGAGAAAGTTTGGAAATGCTGGATGAAAAGGCATAGCTGGAAAGCCTTTGGCTGCTCTTTATGGGAGTTCTGGTCAGAACTCAGAAGGCCAGAAGGCTGATAGAAATCCTGCTGGAAAAGATTAAGATTGGGAAGTTTCTGCTATGTAGAAGGGTTGCACTGGTTGTTGCAAAACAGATGATCGTGTGTTACATCTTGCAGAAAGTTTGTCTGCATTTTGCTTATTTCCAGAGAGTTTATCTGAGACTGGAATTGAGCAGACTAATAAATCTGGTGAAAAAAAATTCAAAGCAGTTGTATGTTGAGACAGTGGCATGGCTACCATTGAGGGATTTTAGCGAGATTTACAGTGAGGTTCAAGAATAAAGAGTAGAGCAGAATGATTTAAAAATGTTAGTGTGGCCAGAAAGGAAACACTAAAAAAGCTGTAGTCTGCAAAGATAGAGTTGAGGAGATCTCCGTTGCTGAGAAGGAACAAAATAGAAAAGGTGGCCTAGGGCCAGCGTGATGGATCAGTGGAATAAGTGCTTCCCTGGCAAGTGCAAGGGCCTGAGTTCAATCCCAGGTTCCCCCTCAAAAAATAAAGAAAAGATGGCCTAAGGGTGTTGCAAGAAGTAGAAAGGCTCTACCCTTTGCAACTTTAAAATCGAAAGGTAAAATCTTTGCTTTGAGGAGCGAGCCCCAGAGCAGCATTTTTGGGGACAAAGATGGCCACACCATGTTCCAGCATGGCAGCAGCACGGAAAATTTGCTCCTCAAAACTGAACTCAGAGTGTCTAGTGATCCAGGTCCTTGACTCTTACTGCCGGAAGAGAGGGAAGCCTGGCTACTGGTCTAGCAAGCACCATCCACATGGTACTGGTTTTAGGTGCACAAAGAATGCAAGGGTTAAGGGGTCAGGAAAACTTCTACCCCAATTTCAGAAGGCAGCCTGAGAGTCCAAACAGTGTGCGATGCTCTGAGTGTGAATCCAATGGACCATTTGTCTGCATTTTGCTTATATCCAGAGAATTTTCCTCAGACTGTAATTGAGGGAAGCAGACTAATAAGTCTGGCAAAAAATAAATTCAAAGCAGTTGAATATTGAGACAGTGACAGGTCTGACAAACTTTTCCCATTCTTGAGTACACCCTGTTTGTAAATCTTGGCATGAAAGTGTCCGTCTAGTATCATTAAATGTGAGAAGGTTTCAGCTTTCTTTTCTTTTATACAGGGGCTCACTTTTAGGGGTTTGCCTTAAATCTCAGAGGAGACTTGGGACTTGAACTTTTTAGCCATGTTGAAACTGTTAGGACTTTGGTGACTCTTAGAAATGGACTAAATACCTTTAGTACAAAAGAATGTAATGTGAGTCTTTGGGAGGTTATGGGTGGAATGTGGTGACTTGTACCTAGAGGTCCACCCAAATCAGGCTTTTAGATGCTGTGGTTAACTTACGAGCCAGTGCTGGAATATGCCTGCTCTTAGCCCAAAGGCCGAGCAGCGACAATGCTGGATAGAGGTGAACTGTACATTCACCTCAGGGCAGGTGGCCTACATAGAATACAAGGGCCCAGAAGAGATCTCCTCTCTCTCTCTCTTTCTCTCTCTCTTCTTTCTGTTTTGCTTCTGCTCTCTTCTGTGGCCATGAACATTTTACCCTTTGCCTTGTGCCACCTTGCCTTTGAGCATGCAGATTATACACTTAACTCTCTAAAAACTGAGCTAAAGAAACCTTTCCTCTTCTCACTTGGGGTGTTGAGTATTTGTCTCAGCATCTATGATGCAGAGAATCATCTGCATTGGTGGTCTGATATATTCTGAGTGGCTGAGTGTTTACCTATGGGATTGTAGGGATTAGATGTTTATCAATTTTAAGCAATAAGGCCGATTTTACCTATATGACAGTAAAATGAAATATGATTACATGAAAACATTAACTTTCTAAATAAAATGAAAATACAAATAGTAAGTTTAAAAAGAACAATATAACAAAAACTTTATTCTCAAAATGGTTTGAAAGTATTAATAATCTAGTATCAACATAATCTTGATTTAATGTTTCATTTGTTTTCCTATTCTGCTATTACATATATACATGAAACTTTGATTACTCCACTTTATATTCAATCATAATCTTGTAGAAAAAAACATTAAATTATATTCTTGTTTACTAGGCAGAAAGAAATATAAAAGAAAAATGTTACTACAGAAAATGTAAAGAGTAAGGCCTATGCAAGTGTTTGCAGAGTTTATCTTAAAAGATTATATGGTGCAGATGAAACAAATTTGGAAATTCAAGCTGATCTTCTACCCTGCTCTCCAAACCACCATTGTTAGGGAGGAACAAGAAATGCTCATGTGAGTCCAATTAAGCACCAGGAATTTCTGCAGTAAAGAAACTTCTGCTTTTTAAAGTGTTTTTGAGGGCCCAGGACAAAGCTCAGTGACTGAGAGCCTGGCTGATAAGAGTAAGGTCCTGAGTTCGATTGCCAGTTCAAAGAGAAAGTTTTATAAAACCATTTGCTAACTTATGAAATGTGGGTTTTTTTTCCCCTTAATATTACTATTCAGCATAGTTATTTTAATTGTTGTAACATAATTTTGACAAATGGATCTAGTGAAGTTGTGTTAGTCAGGAGAAAATAACTATAAAATCTTGGAAAGTTTGATAATTTCCCCAAATGTACATATTTAAATTGTCAGTCACTATCAGAATCAAGTTGCTCACATTGATTTATTCTCATTCTATCCTTGTTCCACTAAAACTCGTATTATTATATTTTTCTGACATACCTAGCTATAAATTTCAAATACAATATTCATCAATGTTTAAATTGAATGAGTAAGATTATATCAACATCCAAGTACAATATGTATCAAGGAAATAATTGCCATCCTCTGTACGAATGAGTTTTCATGCCACCTTTTTATGTGACTGCAGATGAGTTGATCATTTGAATGATTAGCAACTCATGACTCACTTCATCTTTTGAGGAAAAGAGAGATCAAGTTGATAATCTGCCTCTTATTATGGCTATCTGACAAGCTAGCAAGTCTTTTTAATGGGCTTACATGGGATTTTTTTTTTGTCATTTTGATCTTCTGTGAGCTTTTAGGATTCTGTGAACATATGCTGCAGTCTAACAGGTCCCCTCGGTGGTCATAAATGCGCATCCTGCAAACGACAGCAGCCACACTCCAAAGCGCTTATTTGCACTCTGACACCTGGCACCAGCAGGGAGAGCGCGTGCAGCTTTTCCTTTCCATGGCCACTTGTCACTGACTTCATTGGGCAGCAAGTATTTTTTCTTTTAATTTACGCATCTGGTACAGGGTCTCACTGTGCAGCCAGGCCTTGCAGAGATCCTCCTGTTTCAGCATCCCCAGCGCTGGGATTACAGGCATGCACCCCCATGCCTGGTCTCCATGGCTGGCTCAGCATGCCTGGGGCTGGACCCAGTGCCTCATGTGGTGCCAGACTGGCGAGTGGTGTCAGGGATTGGACCCCGGTCCCTGCACTTGCGTCAGCAGGCACCTAGTCTGCTGAACTATCTTACCCATCCTGGGAAGAAACTTTTAAAAGATAAAAGGAGCAGAAACAATAAAAAAAAAAAATCAAATCTGAATTTTCTGCTAAGATTTTCAGAGTAATAATAGACCAAATTAATTAATGCTAATAAAAGTATCTATTGAAATTGGAAAGCTTGTATATATAATATCTTCATTAAAAGAATTCTACCACATTACTACATAAAATAAGGACAGTTTTAGCAAAGAAAAATGGAAGGATTTTTTTTCGGGGGGAGTGCATCAAAAATATTATAGATGTTTTCTTACTTTAGGTATTGAATGAGGATTATAAAAAGGTAAACCCAGTAACCTACAGTGACAACAAAGTGCACGAGTGTGTGCCCATACACACACACACACACACACACACACACACACACAGACAGACAAATAAGTTCTACTGAAAAGCAATAATGAAGTTAGGTGAGGTCTTATTATAGGCATCTAAGTTAGAAATAAATACATAGAAGGGGGCTGGGCTCTAAAGGAAATCCACAGAAAAAGATCAAACATCAGAATTGTGGCTGGAGGCACATCTGAAGAAAGCCAGACCCAAGATAAGTACAATGGCCAGGCCAGTACACCTCCCTAAGGGATAAACAGGAACATGAAATTGTGTTGCAATTAGTACTGCATAGGCCAGCGGTGGTGAGCCCATGGCACCTGTGCTGTGGTGAGCACATGGTTCCCTCTCCAACACCACATGAGACCAGGCACCACAGTGTCACCCCAGCGTTACCCCAACAGTCGCGCATCCAATAACAGTGCACAAAGGGGTAGTGCTCGCACTTTGTCATAAGTGGATTTCAGACTGAAGTTGAAAACTTGTCCCTAACAAGATTTGTCATCACTGGTGACCATTAAATCCAGACAGGCGTCAGTCACTCAGGTGGTTGACCAGAGAATCTGGACCCTTCCCTTCCTCAGAATGTGCTGGTTCTTTCCATGCACCCTTAATACGTGACCTGTTTCCCTAATGGATGAATATTATTTATGCTGAGCTTCAGCAGTAACCCATTTTCAGGACACTTCTTAAGAGGCAGAAGATAATTTTCTCTTCTTATTACCTGTAAAAATCTCCTAACATCTCCTAACATCCTACTTCTGGTGTAAGACTCACCCCTTGCTGTGGGACCAAGAATTTGGCAATTTGACAGCCAACAGGTATGGAGTTCTATTTGCCTTATATCAACTCGAGTATAACTGTGGCCACACAGCTTTCATTTTCCCACTTTGTTTCTTCCTTGAACTAATACTTTCATCACCACCTTCAGAGGCCAATACCCCAGTGATGCAGAAAAAATGTAGTGGCCTTTGAACAACAGGTTGGTACTCAATAAATTTATTTTACTATTGATCAGTTTATATATAAGAATCAAGTTTACTTAGAAATGTTTAAAGGCCATAATATTAGTCCATGTAATGTCAACATCTACACTGTCTTCATTAAGATCATTATGACCTTCTTGTTGCCTTGTTCTCTTTATTTTGTCAGGAGACTCTCTCAGATTTATCTTTGCATCTTAGTGCCCCAAGCCCAAAAGATATCAGTGAGTCCTTGTCTTAGTTACTCTTCTCTCCTTGCTGGGACAAATACCCAATGCCCAAAATGAAGGAAGGAAAGGTTTTTTTTAGCTCACAGATACTGGAGGTTTCAGCGCAATCCAGCTGGCTCCAAGGCAGAGGGGCACATGGCAGAGAGCAGCAGTTCATGGTAGCAGAACAGCAACAATAACAAAGAGCAACAAAGAGCAATTGCTACAGAAAGTCTGTCTCTCTCTCTGTTATATTACATCCAGGCTCTCTGCCCCAGGCTGGAGGAAGTACTTACACCCATAATCCCAGCAGTACATAGTCCCACCCTTGGATCACACATAATCCCAGTGGATCATGAGTTAATCACAAACTCTAGAAGTCCCCACGCCATGACTACATGAGGCTTTGAGGGGGACAACTAAACACAATCATAACAGTCCTATTTTTTTTTCTTTTTCATATTTTATGTAAGGGTTTATAGGGTGTTCAGGGGCTCACTACTAGATCAGACTCATGATGATCCACCTGTTTATAGCCTCCCAAGAGCTGGGATTATAGGTGTGCACCACCACACCCAGGCTAAGTGAGTCCTAACTTTTGATCAGATCAGACCCAGAGGCTGCCTGTCTTCCCAGGCTGTGTGCATGCATTGCTATATGTTCTTTGGGTATAACTCTCTTTGCTCTCTAGTTTGTCCACTTATATCCATCAAGTGGTTAATCATAGAGTCTCATCCTAAATGTACATTTACCTCCCATGTTTCATGTGCTTATGATAGAAGATCTATAATTTAAGACCCATAATTCCTTCCCTCCTTATTTAACTAATCTTATCCTTCCAGACTTTCTCCAATGGGAATTGCAACTGATCAGACATTTATTTTTTTCCACATCCCTGATGTTCCATAGCAACCTCATAAAGCAGCATTTAACAATAGTTGTTAATTAGGCTAATTATTTCATGTTTATTTTCACCTCTTCAACCTGACTTTTAGACTTTTAAACTTTGGGTGTATGTCTTGCATCTGTACTTATCTTTTACACATTTCCCATATAGCTAGCACAATTTAAGAGAACTGATGTGTGCTCCAAAATCCTTAATTGATTGATTGAAATAATTGCTCACTACCAGGATGTTTCTGTCATTAGCTGACAAGATCAAGTTTTAGAGACCCAGCTAAATGCCTGGCTATCAACCTGCCAGGAGCTGACGCAGATGGAAGTCCTCACCCAGAGAATTGGACGACTCATTAACTCAAGCGGGACTGCCACATATTAAAAATTCTCTTTATGGATTTTGATGAATTGTATTATTTGATTTATTCTCTTGTATTCAAACTATACTTGTGAAGTATCTAGAAATAACATCACTTTGTAGACATATTAAAAATTGTCACTCACTTTTCCTAAACTTGTCATCTTAGTTTACCGTTAAAAAGTTTTACAAATTCCCATGACTTTAGTCATAGTACAAGAAAGCAGAAAGATTTTTAGAGGAATTTAAAAAACAGTAAGCTCAATGAAAAATGCTTGCTATTAAAACAAATGCCTCCATAAAAATTAACTTAAATGGAATCATAACAGTTGTTTATTTTTTTAGTCATGTCTCTTGTTCTATTTCTGTGTGTACACATACACACACACTCACACACACACACACACACACACACACACACACATACACTCATATAATAGAACAAGAGCAGTGAGTTTCAGATTAAAGGAGTATGACAATTTGAGCCCATATCTTTTTCTATATTGTTATTAACACATCTTTTGGAATATATGTATAAAATTGATAAATATAATTTTACTTTGGTGTTTATTTCATTAATGTTACTATACTTAAAGTCAAATATATGGACCATTAACTATTTATTGTTTATTAAGTACTACAATATTTTAAAAAGCCTTTTATTTAATTGGCACAGGGTCTTGCTATGCAGCTCAGACTCCTAATGATACTCCCAAGAGCTGGGATTACAGGCACGTGCCACCACGCCTGGTTTCAGGGCTGGTACAGCAGGCCCAGGGACCAAATTTGGGACCTTACACTTGCCAGCAGGTGATTAGTCTGCAGAGATACCTCTCCGGTCTGAAGATTAACTTTTTTAATCTTTGAACTACCTTTCTTGGCTACTTGCATTCTTAATTCTTGGAGATATGCCCTGTCACTGATTCAAATTTTATTGATCCTTTAATCCCTAGTGATTTGCTTTTACCTAGAAAAGTTTTCAATTTTATTTTTTTAATTTTCTTTTCCCATGGAGCTTTTATTTGTCTGTGAAGGCAAAGGAACCTGAATTCCCATTGCTATCAGACTCTGCGTGGCCTTTTCCCACATTGGATTTTTTTTTTTCTGTTCTTCTCCCTCTCCTCCCGCAAATACACAAACCAAACTTATCCTGCATTTCCTTCTTAGATTTGAGAAAAGCATTCCAATGAATATAACTGACTGACACCAGTGTCTTTCAGTTTCAGGAATTGGAGACAAATGAGAAAGAAAAGACTTGAGAAAAGTTCATGTGGTCAATATACATACAGATATAGACACACATATGCACACACACACACATGCGCATACACACATGCACACGTGGTCACGCTTGCACACACATACACACACACACACACACACAATGTCTGCCAACTAAAAAATATCTTGGTTTCAGTGTCTTTCAATTATTAATACTGAATTTTATTCCTGAATTAGAGCCTTTAACAAAAACAACACAGAATAAAGAAGATAATGTCTCCATAAGGCAGTACTTCTGTATGACAATCTTCTTTGGAGAAGCCACAGAAAAAGGATGCTAAATAGCAAAACTAGAGCATATGTTCAAATTTTCACAGTATTAAATTGTCACACTTGAGATGAGTAGTTAGGTTTTTAGGTAGGCGAATCTTATTTTCTGATTTTGTTAGTTTAGAAAAATCAGAATAACTTCAGTATTTGTTTTCAGAGCTGAAGGTTCAGGAAAGTTGCTAATTTGTCTGATTTTAGTATTTGCAGATGGTAGAAGGTGGTCAACCGTAACAGCTTATGTGATCAGATGCTTCCATTGCTGCAAGCACAGCTGGTACTCACGTGTGCAATGGGTAGTGTCCGATTCTGAGGCTCTCCAGGACAGCGCTGAGTAATTACTGCACCTTCAGGACCAGTACTTTCTTGTCATGTGCTACCAGTCAGGATTGCGTGATGCGACTCTATGCTCTTTCCCGGCGCTCCAAGACCATGAAGACAAGGGGGACATCTGGATTTCCATCAGTTCGTGCCACACTAAAAAGCTCTCTACAGCTTTGCTTGCTTTCAAAGATTCATATGTATTCTTCAAATGCTCTTTTGTAAGACAGCCACATTTTAAGACGGCTCCATCCTATTCAGTGCTAAAGCTGAACACAATGTATTTTAAGCTTTCAGGCTTAGTTCTAGTCCTGTGAATCAAGTCATTCTTCAAAACACATGTTTCATGCTTGATCTAACTCTGATTTCCCTTCTTTCTGGGAATCAAGACATGACTTTGAGGAAAAGAAAATCTAAAAGTGCCTGTATTCTCTGTTTAATGACAATTAATCATTTGTGGGTGGCTTATTGTTTTCAGTCATTAGGGAGTAAGGAAAACTTTTCTTAATAGGAAATATAACAGATCCACAAAGTATTTGCCACATCTGAGACAGAAGGCAGCAGTTTTCTTTCCAGAAAATGTTGACAAACAGAAAGAAAAAGTGTAACATTCTTAGTATTTGGTCATTCTCAAATTCTTTAAAAAAGTAAAAAATAAGTTCCTATTTGAGAAGTTTTTGTTGAGGTGCAAATTCTTAGTTGAGTTTTTTTTTTTTTTTTAAGTTTTTATTTATCTTTAAACAAAGGTAAGCATTCAGGATAAGAGAATTTGTCCGTAACATGAGCATTTCTCTGAAAACTTAAAAGAAAAAAATATAATAGGATTCATGAAGTTGCTACCCAGGGCTATCTTTAGTTTCACGATCCATTGATGATTGTGAGATAGAAATTTTAGTGTTTTGAAAGGTGCTTCCCCCATTCCACACAAAGCATTATTAGCTTTCTTATTCCATTTGAATGTCTATGACCAAATACCGCAAATAGGGCAGTCATTGACAACATGAAGTATTCTTACTGTTCTGAAGGCTTGGAAGGCCATGACTTCAGGAGAGGACCATTTGGTGAATGCAGCATGAGGGGTTTCCTGCCAGTGGGAGTAATCACATGGACAGAGAAGAAGCCAAAGAGAAGGCAAGAGTCTGCCTTCTCTCTCTCTCTCTCTCTCTCTCTCTCTGTCTTCTTTCTTTCTTTCTTTCTTTCTTTCTTTCTTTCTTTCTTTCTTTCTTTCTTTCTTTCTTTCTTTCTTTCTTTCTTTCTTTCTTTCTCTTTCTTTCTTTCTTTCTAACAGCAACCCTCCTGTTCACACTGCTTGTTTTCTTGAGCACTACAAGAATCCCTTTCTGGGGCAGTTCCATGATGACCTAGCAGCTTCCGTTAGCCCAGCCTCTTAAAGGTCCCTCCCCCACCCCACATTATCGCTGTTACACTGAGGGCCAAATTGCAATGCACGAAATGGGTGAAAAACAACAAAAAAAGCGAGTACTTCCAAACCACAGCACGAACTTAAACCACACTGAACCACACTGCAAATGTTCAGTTGACACGATCATACTAGAGATAGCTAGGTTTAAATTTCTGCATGTTCTCAGAACTAATAATGCATCCATTATTTGTTCCTTGTGATGGATGACTCATGAGTTTTCCTGATAGATCTGAATCATCTTTCTAGGCCTTTAACAACTTTACCAACAAATCTAGCCACCATGATTTAAATATATCTATGAATCTTTCTTCTCTATGTCTCTTGTAAGCATACTTATTTTATTATTCTTAATTTTCTTTCCACTGAAGGTACTTAGCCACCTCTGTGCTAATAATTATTTTTTAATTTGTCAGAGTTTGAAAAAGGCTTCTAAGGGGAGAAGAATATTCCAGTTGCATTGTGGTTAGGATTGGAAGTTCTAACTATCAGCATTTCACCCGCCGTGTGCCAACAACATATGTTGATAAGTCCATTTGAATCCTGTGTAACATCTTTGCCTGTTTGGACCTCAACTTGTAGCCAAACATATGGTGCAGGGCTTTGGAGAAGAACCTTCAAGCTGGCAAGCTGCTGCTGGTGTCACTGGGCTCATATTTCTCAATGAAGTCCACATACTTCCAAATTGGAACCTGAGCCCTGTCTGCTCTGAAATGTGAGAAGGTCCAGATTTTTTACAGCTCCTAAGCCTTCCAAAGAAGTATGATTATCAGCACTCCAAAGAGCTAGGACATATGCCAAACGCAAACAAATTAGGGAGTGAGAGCAGAAGAGCTCCAGCTGTTGGGTCATGCTAGGTGTAAGATGGTTAAGGATTTTCAGAAATTGGAGAAGAATGTCATCACAGTGAACTTTCAGCAGTAAATGAACTTGGTCTTTAACACTTCTCTTTCCAGTAGTAGCTGACATCAAATCCAATACTAGAGAAAGACAATAGCTTTTATTTTATTATTATTTTATGTATTTGGTATAGGGTTTCACTATGCAGCTTGAACTCATAGTGATCCTCTTGTTTTCAGCCTCCCCAACACTGGGATTATAGGTGTGCACCAGCATACCTGAATCGGTGGCTGGCTCAGTGTCCCCCGGGGCAGGGCTAGAAGAGAATAGTATGCATGTGACAAAAATAGAAGGGCAGAAATAGTATTTCTGAAGAGGTGAATTACATGGTAACTTAGTGATTGAAAACTTCATTGCAGGAGAGATAGGCATAATGATATTATCTATTTTAAAATTTGACTTCTATGGGTCAGGGAGATGGCTCAGGAGAACAAGTGCCTCCCTAGCAAGTGAGAGGGCCTGAGTTTAATCCCCAGTTCCACCAAAAAAAAATAAAGAAAAAAGAAAAGAAAAAATATTTGACTTCTAAGCAAAATATTAAAAATTTTAACTAATCAACATTAGAACTAGAAAAAGTTATACTTAACTTTGTCTCTTAAAAAGCAATGTCTACTGCTTCTTCTTTCCTGAATGCCTATTTTCTTATATCATGCTACTTTTAATTTTTTGTATGAATCTGTGCCAGGTTGGCTTTCTCTTTTCTTAATGTACAGATTAGAGAGACCTGCAAATGAAGGTTTATTTCACACTGTACTCTTTCCCTGATACGGAGACAAACTTTATGCCCTAGCATTTCTTTGGCAGTTTGATCATGTACTGACAGTGTTTTCCAATCCTATGGCCCTATTAGATAATGAATAAGGTAAAAATGGGAGATATCTGAGTCCAGGAAGCATCATGGTGCATTGGAAAACATGCCTGTCTTCAGATATATTCTTTGACTCAGCTGAAGCTGAGATATTTTGTTGTTAGGCAGGAACATAGAAATCCAGATTACTATGCAGTGTGGTATGATCCTTAAACATGTACAAATTATTTTTTTCTACTTTTTAAACAATAATGCCAAAAAAAAAAATTCTGTGAAAACTATATTGAGTCTAAGGAACATCAATCTGAAAGCTTTGCTCTAAAATAACTAATCTTCACCAGAATTGGCTCCAATGAAATATTAAGAAATTGCAGACTGTTGGAAACAGGTGAGCAGATATTGTCTCATGTGACATCAGCTCTTTGCTGGTACAATTTTCCTAAGAGCTGACCTCAGTATCTCCTTCACTCTCTGTAGTTCAGCAAATACCTTGAACCTGCTAAGGACCTCTTCTCTGTACTCCTTAAATCTTAATTTCCTCTGCATCTTCGCTGGTGTTTTCAGTTGGGGGGTCTCATTTTCCCTTTATTGAAACCTTATCTCTGGATTTTTTTTTTTTTTTTTTGAGAATACTCTTCTTTCTACTTTCCTTTCCAGATGGAATTATTATTTCTTTGTTTTCTCACACCTTCCTTCTCTGAACTTTTTTCAGGTGTACTGGCCCTATATTAAATATAATTGTTCAACAGTAGCCTGCCTGCATCCCCTTCAACAAACAGCACAAGAAACCCAGAGCAGGCTGTTTCCTAAATTTCTGACTTCTTACCTTGCTGTGTTGAGAAATTCATTCTCCATTATTCTTACAGTTCTTTTGTCTGATGGTAGGTGCTAAATACTTGAAAGATGTTAATGTAGGGCTGAGATCTGAGGAGACCATTGCTCACTTGTCATTTGAATTTACAGTTGCCATAGCTTTGTCTACTGTTCAGTGATCAACTGGAGTATCACTCTTGTATTTTGGTGCTAGGTTCATGCAGAGTAGGAGTTGCAAGAACTCCCTGAATTGGCCCGTCTCCCGAGCCCTGAATTTCATAATCTCCATTTCTTCATTGTTCTCCTTATGTAACGCAATCTTTGTTTCTATATTGTTGTGATCTTTTGGAAGACTATGTACTGTTGTAATATCTAATATTTTTTCCACCTCTTGGAAATCTAGATTTGCTCTCTGGCATACTACTCCAAGCACATAAACAATCTTGCTTGTGGAGTCTTGGTGTGTTTTGTGTTGTGGCCAAAGAAAAGTGCTCAGGTGCTGGAGCCCTAGGATAAGACATATTTTTCCAGCCCATTCTCTCCAGGGAGCTCTCTTTCTTTTAGTGAAATCAACTTTCTTGCATATCCAAACCACTGTACATTTCCCCTCACAGTATTTTTTTTCATAATTTTCTTGGATAAACCAGTAAAGCCAGATGCCAAAATATTTGAGCAAATTTATTTTCATTTTTCTTAAGGGAAGAAAAGGCCAAATGGTAACTCTCAGAGCATAAAAAAAGAACTGCTATTTTCTTGTATAGTAAATAATAAATAAATGTCAAATTAACTCATGTTTGAAATTGTTTTAAAACCACATATGGAGAATGTTGTACCAAATGTATCTGTCTCTCTCTCTGTCTCCCTCCTCTCCCTGTCTCTCTATCTCACTGTTTCTGTCTCTGTTTTTCTGTCTCTGTCCCTCTGTCTCTCTGTCTTTCTGTCTCTCTCTCTCTCTCAGGATATGAACCTTAATAAGTAGACTATGTGGCTTTCTCCTCTGCATAACCCTAAAATTTTAGAAAACCGTATTGATAATGTTCTTGAATAAATAAAACTGACCTAGATCAAGGTTAGTATATTAGTCTACTTGGGCTATGTGTAGCTTCAATGACACATACTATTTTCTTGGGGCTCTGGAGTCTAGAAGTCCAAAATCAAAATTTTGGCAAAGTTGGTTTCTGAAGAGTCCTAAAAGAGCAAAAGCAATTCTGGCCAGCAAAGACAAGACAGGAGGCACCATAATCACTGACTTGAAATTATGCTGCAAATATATGGTAATAACATCATGGTACTGGTAAAAAATATCAACAATTGGGGTAATAGATTAGAAGACACAGACATAACTGCAAGCATTCAGACACCTTATTTTTGATAAAGGGACCAATTCCATTCATTGGATGAAAGATAGTCTCATTAATAAATAGTGTTAGAAAAATTGGCTCTTTATAAAGACTAGATAGACCCATGTCTATCACAATGTACTAGGTTAAAGTCAAAATAGAACAAATATCTAAATATTAAAACATAAATGCTAAATCTACTTTGAGAAAAATTAAGTAGAAATCTTGAAGATATAGCTGTAGGCAGAGTTCATAAACAAAATTGAAACTTCATGGGAAATACTTGAAAGAATCATCAACTTGGATCTCATGTTATTTAAAAGGTTTTCCACAACAAAGGAAAGCACAAGGAGAGTGAAAAGACAAGCTATGTAGTGGGGGAAAAATTTAGCCAGTTGTCTCTGAGTCAAAGGAATTTTACCTAGAACATATAAAGAACTTTTTAAAAAATCAAATACTCAAGATTCAAAGACCCAGTGAAAAAGTAGACATCAGACATGAATACATACTTCTCAGATGAAAAGCCATAAATGGCAAATAAACATATGAAAAATGTTCAGTATTACTGGTCACTCAAGAAATGAAAATTAAAGCAATGTGGAGATTCCATCTAACCCCAGAAAGGATGACTGTCATGAAAGAAATTAATCAGTAACATGATGGATGGGCTATAGGGAAAAGGAACCCTTCTCCATTGTTAGTGGAAGTGTAGACTGGTGCAACCACTGTGCATATCAGTGTGGAAATTCCTCAAAACCTAGGATTAGGAGTCTTATTCAACGCTTCTGTTCCCCTCCTGAGTATCTTTCCAAATGAACTGGAAAACATCACACTTCCGCAATACATGTACAGCAGTGTTTAAAGCAGCACAATTTGTCATTGCTAAATCTTGGAAACATCACAAATGTCCATCAGCTGAGGAATGAATAAAAGAGATGTGGTATTTTTACACAGTAGGGTTGGATGCTTTTATAGGTAATTGGATGCAAGTAGAGACTGTATTGGTAAGAAAAATAAATCAGACCTACATGTTCAAACATCATGCTGTCTTGATAGTAAGAACCTGAAAGAGTAAGCAAGATCTAAGCGGTAAAATAGGTACTGTAAAAAGGAAAGAATCTATTCAAAGGGAAGGAAAAACTCAGGTGAGGAAAAGGTTGACAGGGATTGGGAGAGAAATATATTTACATATGTAGGCAGGAAGGCTTGGGTAATTGTACTGCTAATCTCTGCTGTTCTACAGAGGACAGCAATTGATGCTTGAAGTTTTTTCTTGTCCTTTTTTATTTCTTGTATATTTTCTTTAACCAATTCTGCATGCTTACATCTGGTAATCTGAACAACTAATTTGAAGATAACATTATCCAATAAATAATCTGGATGCACATGTGAAAACATCTATTGTCTCCCTGATGTGAGAAACTGAAAGAGTAATAAGATAAAAAACATATAATAGGTGTTGTGAAGTGCAAAGAAATAGTTCAAGACATTAGAAAGCAGGATGAGGCAAAGAGGAAAGGATGAAGGGAGAGGGAAAATGCATGTCACTTATCCTATTAGTGAATCTTAGTTAATTGAACAGGAGGATTTGTGCTAACATCAACTGGAGAATTTTTTATACCCATATCTTGTATTCTGAGGAACTTCTTTAAATGCAACAACATGCACTATATTAACTATTATTATTCTCCTATTATTTTGTTATGAGATTTTGTTTTAACTTCTTCCATAAAATAAAAAGTTTATTTCTGGTGAAACCCCCAGTTCATCTTGCAGCAGGCCATTGCCTTCTGTGCTCCAGTAGCAATCTGTGTGAAACACACAGAAGCAAAGAGACAGAGGAAGAAATATCTGGTGCCTCTTCCTTCTCTCACCAGGATATCAACCCTATTGGGTAAGGCCCTGTACTTAATTCTTCATTCAGCTAAATTGTGTCCTTTTATTTGTATTTTTTTAGGGCAGGGTCTACAGGGTGTTCTGGGTCTTCCTACCAGCTCAGACTCTTAGTGACCCTCCTGTTTACAGCCTCCCAAGAGCTGAGATTATAGATTCGAGCCACCATGCCCAGTCTCAGTTGCCATCTCAGTGTGCCCCGGGTTGGAGACAGCACAGCAGGCCTGGAGATGGGACCCCAGGCCCCTGGGCCTGCTTGCAGGTGCTTTCATCGGCTGAGTGAATTATGTCCTTTAAAGGCCCTATGCACAAGTCAGATTATATTGTAAGCTCAAAGTATTCATTTCAGTCCTCAACAGATGGCAAACTTTTTCATACAGAGGCAGAGTACTTTATGTTCTGCACAGACTATGTGGTTTATGTCACAACTACTCAATTCTTTCATTATAGCATACGATAGATACATGGACATTCAGCACTTGGATAAAGCTTCATTCACAAAGTGAGGGAATGAGCTGATTTTCTCTATAGGTTGTAGTATACTAAATGAGACATGGACTCTTACTTTTTCTAGCTTTCTTACTTGAACATTTATTTATTTCTAGTAAGTATTTCAGAAAATCCCCGTTTTCAAGTTCTCATGATTTCTGTTATTTTATTTTATTTTTTTGTACCAGGAATTGAACTCAGGACCTTGCACTTGCCAGGCAAGTCCTTGTGTTTTGTTATTTTTAGAATAAGGTACAAGCACCTCTAGATGAAGCCTTTTGTACTGATCTAATGACAGCCAAACTTCTTTTTACTCTGTAGAAGGCAAAGGCTTTATTTCTCTAAACAGGAATGACCATTTCATAGTTAGTCTTCAGTCAAGGCATTTTTTTTTTTTCCATTTGGAGAGTCGCTCCCTCTCACATCCTCCACCACCTCTACCCCAGCTACCAGCAGAGCACTCACCCAGAGTCTGCCAGAAGCAGCCTAAATTACAAAGTCAGTCTTCCAAAATTTCACTTGGTAAATGTCACCACACTTTCCCCTAAATTGTCATTTCTAGGCGCTACTATGTCACCAGCCAGTCATCTGCAATTTGAGAATCTTCTGGAAATGCTATAAGCTTTTT
Organism: Ctenomys sociabilis; assembly: GCA_004027165.1. Lineage (NCBI taxonomy): Eukaryota > Metazoa > Chordata > Mammalia > Rodentia > Ctenomyidae > Ctenomys > Ctenomys sociabilis. Next base: position 40,582 of record PVKA01012392.1, read on the forward strand.
GCAGCAGAGCACTTTATTGTGGGTGGACCCCAGTGCCTTCAAACAGGGCTGATTTTGCCCCATACTGAAAATCTGTCAGTATCTCAAGAAAATGTTGGTTGTAAAAACTGGGTGAAAGTGAGAAATGCTGCTACTTTCACCATAAAGGTAGTGTTCAATGATGCTGCTAAAAATCACACAATACACTGGATCACCTCCATAACAAAAAAATCATCAAACCCAAAACATTCATGGTGGTGGCATTGAGGGGACAAGACCCACAGTGGCCAGAATATGTCTTTCTGTCGGAATGAACTTATTCTATGACTATTCCCTTAGGTTATCTCTTACCCTATTTGCATGGATGTATATGGTTTCTGCATCACTTAATTATTTTTATGTTTGTTTTCATACTAACCATTTCTCTTTTGTGTGTGTGTTGTTCAGGGTCTCACTACAGAGCTAGGACTCATAGGAATTCTCCTGTTTTCAGGAGCTCTGGGATTACAGTTGCTCCCCACTATGCCAGGACTCCCTGGCTCAGCACTCCCAGGGTCGGGGCTGGTGCAGAGAGTGGTGCCAGGGATCTAACCCTGTTGTTAAACGTGCCTAAGTAGGCGCGCTTAGTCCACTGAGCTATTTCACTGACCTGACTAATCATTTCTGGTGACATGATTATCTTAAAAATAATTCATAGCAGAGTCCACTTGGAAACCATTTACCTTTTAGATGGTGAAATATTCTTAGGGCAGACATAAGAAATTGTGATAGTCAGTAATAGAATGCAAGACAGCTTGGATAATTTTACTGCATATTTTTGCTAGTCTACTGAAAGGAGCAGTTAAAGCATAAATAGTTTTCCTTCTCTTTTATAATTTCTTATGACTTTTTTTTTTTTTACTAATTTTATATGCTTAAATCTGGCTATCTGAACAACTACTTTGAAGACATGATGCAATACAGCAACCACTGTCAAATTCTTATTATTTGTTTAGTGAAACTCTACATCCTTGATAATTTTTTCTTTATTATTTTATGCTCTCTTTAAAAAAATAGTTACAATGTGTGCCATTGGTCCTCCAAGTCTCTAGCACAATCATAGCTAAGAAACAGGCCTAGCTCTGAGGAGATGGGGCTGGTGGGGTAGAAACAACAATTTAAAACAATTTCAAGATGAATTAGTGGTTTATGCATTAGTGTTTCAAAATTGTAAAAGGGATTAATTTCTTATAGTACACAGAAACTGATATTGTGATTAAAATAATATAAATAAACTGATCTAAATTTTAAAATGGGAATGACCTTTGAAAGCAAAGTAAATATAAAGAAGAAAGAAGAAAAGGGAAGAAGGAAAAGGAAAGAAAGAATAACTGGTAAATTACAAAAAGAAAGAAGGAAGGTAGAAAGGAAGGAAAGAAGAAAGGAAGTAAGGAAGGAAGAAAGGAAGGAAGGAAAGAAAAAAGGAAAGGAAGAAAAAGAGCAGATTAATTGAAATAGCATGAAGTTTGGAGCTGGCGAGATAGCTCAGCAGTCTAAAGCACCTGCTTGGGCAAGCTTAGGCAACTGCAAGCACCACAGCTCAATCCCTGGCACCACATGCCAAGGCAGCTCTACCTCCAGAGCAAGCTGAACTGGCTTCAATCAATCAATCAATCAATCAATCAAGCATAAAGTTTGGAGACTGCCAAAACCAAACCTAGACTCAGGTTCTGAATCTAATAGTATTACTTTGGACAAGTTTTTTTTTATATTCTTCTCTTTCCTTAGCTCAAGAAATGGAGATAGTATTGCTGTTTTGGAAATTGGATGAAAATATTAAAGGAAAACATCTGTTTCTGTATCTGGTACATAGGAAGTGCAGGAGACATGTGTAAAAATGCTGCTTGACAATCTGTGGAGCATAACTTCCTTGAAGCAATTGAATGCACCCAGATAAGGGCTTTAAGGACAAGGTAGAACACAGATATATTTCCCATGAATAATTTGTGCTGGTAGCAGTGAAGTTAATAAATAAAATCTGTTCTCTCCCCCAAAGTATCTGAAGGATTTGAAGCAAACCTCCTGTTCAATTTCTTCCACTGTCATTTCCATATTTTAAAGTGTGCTGCATACAGAAGCTGTGACTTGCTGTTAGAACATGAGTCCAAGCCTCCATCACCCATTGCCCGTCACCTAGGTAACATAGGCACTTGCAGGAAGCTTATTTCCCTACTTATGCTTTTATTTTCTGCTAACTTAAAAAGATTCAAGTACTAGAAAGGCATGAAGAGTCAGCTAATTTAACCTTTGTTCAAGTTTCCCAATAAAATTGAGAAACCTGATAAGGAGTTCTTTTTTTTTTTTTCTATAAGTTATGGAAGGGTCTACAGGGTGTTCAGGGTCTCACTACTAGATCAGACTCATGGTGACCTGCCTGTTTACAGCCTCCCAAGAGCTAGGGTTACAGGCACGCACCACTACACCCAGTCTCAATTGCTGTCTCAGCTTGCCCCATGTGTGGACCTGGCATAGCAGGCCTGGGGATCAAACCTCTGGACCCTGCACCTGCTTGCAGGAGCTTTAATACTCTGAGCTATTTGGGCAGCCCTCTGGCAATGAGTTCTGCAGCTTTGCTGTCTCAAGCACTGACTGCGCATGTACGCTCCCATCGTGATGCCCCTCTGCTGCCCACCCTGCTCCAGTCACTGCAGGTTCTGCCTCCAGTGCACCAAGATCCTCCGACCTTCGGGGCTTTGCAGAGATTCTGTCTTCTGCTCCTCTATCCTTGGCTCCTTATCCCTCAAAGTGAAACTCAGAAGTTACTTAATGGAAGGAAACCGTCATATTTCTCTTTTAAATTAGCTTCTGTCATGTTCATCACAAGACAAGACACATGCCCTCTCCTTCTATTTGCATTTAACTGAAGATGAGCATGGCCCAACTCAATGGACTCAAACCTCAGCATGATCAAAATAAATAAAACTAAGTAGTGTACACATGCTTTGTTTCTCCATCTGGTTATAAACTCAAGGAAAGGAGATGTCATGTGTATGTAGTTTACAACTACGTGTCTATAATCTGTGACTATGCCTGAGAAATAATAATTGTTGCACATATATTTGTTAGAGAAAATGCATTCATACAAGAATAAGTGGACAGTGGAAAATAGGTTAGAATCTGATTTCTTTAAGAACTTACCAAACTTTTTGTTTCAGACTTTTGAGAGGGTGTTTCACATGTCTTCTGTTTCACCTGAAGTGGTCATTGAAAACTCTTGATCAAGATGCATTTGTAACAACATTTGAAAAGTAATTCTCTATTTTACTCCTTTAGGGATTTTTATTTCTTTTGCTAGATAACTATTTGCCTTAGACCTAGAATCTACTTAATAGGTTCCAGTTGAGATATACATTGTTACAAAGAAATTACCCTACAATCACAAGATGGTCTTTGTTTACATCTGACTCAATTTTGTGTGATGTACGTATAACATTTGTTTGTGCTTCTATATTATTTACAATATATGATGATTAAACATTTTTTAATTTAAAATGTGCAATTGCATCAAAGTTGGCCCTCTGGATTGGAAGAGTTCTACATCCTCTGTTTGCATCAACTCTGCTTTATCCAACTTTGGGTTGAAGATATTCTGAGAATACCTGCATTTAATGAACGTATAAAGATGTTGTTTCGGTCGTAATTCCCTACACAGTGCATTACAACAAATACCTACATACAACAAATACATATTATAAATGATCTGCAGTTCACTTCAAAGACAGGGGAGAATATGAGCAGGTGATATGCAAATATTATCCCACTTTATAGAAAAGAGTTCAGCATTTTGGTATCCTTGTCTTAGAACCAATTCTCTACAAATACCAAGAACAACTGTATTTTTATACATAAATAATTCTAAAAATTGTTCCTTCATATAATTGGAAAGTACTTTTGTCATTGTGGTCACATCTATTATTTAAAACAAAATCTTTCAGAATAAATTATTTTCATACATAAAATATGATGCTCAAAAATATTTAAAAAGTGCTGCTGAAAATCCCATCACTATTCAGAGACACAAAGAGGAGGAAAACTTCAAGCCATTTCCGAACTCCATATTTATCTTTTCACAGGACAACTAGTTTTCCTTGTAGACTAATATCTACCCATAGGTGATCTATGCATCACTGAAGAGAGTTTTACTGTTCTTTTGAAATTAATCATTCAATTGTGTATTCTCTTCCACATTTTCTGAAACCAGCTAGAGTACTTGACAGAGATTTTATCTAACTAAAAATTGACAGAATTAATAGATATTTCTATACATGCGTTTGAGTAAGGTATATTGGCTCCCAGCTCTTCTAAATACTATTGAAGAGAAAAAGAAACAGGCAACATAAACACTGCACTTAAGAATTCAATGGAGAGTTGATTCACCAAGTGTTTGTTGTCTCATGCTGTACGCAAATCACTGGAGCGAGCATTCTGATTCATCGAAGGGAAATACCAAAGCTGCTTACGCGCTTACAATGAACTGGGAAAATAAATCATAAATGCCTTGTATTTTCAAATAAGAGAGCATCAGTACATGAGTATTTGAAAAAAGAAAAATTCTTGAAATAGAATATTAATGTAAAAAATCATCAGCAGAATAGATAAATATGGTTTAGGAGTGAAATTCAATTTATACTGAAGCATATGTTGAATAAGTCTACACAGGCACGAGAGTGAGTTGACAGTTTCTACTTGGAGAAGCCAGTGAATATTTCCTATAGGAACACTGGAGGGTTTCTTTTAGAGTGTTCCTTAAGTATGAAAGAATAACAGTCAAGTCAATTGCAGAGCATAATGCTATTAAATTCCATGTGAGTTTTATCTTCTCAAGTTGGAAGACTTGAGCATCATTATCATTATACAACAAGTGATTATTTGTGAATGTCTTTTTAAATATTTTATCACTTTAGGTCAGCTTTGAACCTAGTCAGTCTTTGTGGAAAGCCTTAGATTAAAAAGCTTATTAACTGAGTCTTCACAATTATGAGTAATAACCAAAAGCATAAATAGAATAAGACAAATGTACCAGCAAGTTACATATTTGTAAAAAATTTACTGATCAGTGCTCTCAGTGGATTTGTAGATTTGCATTTCAGTGAAAGCAGAAACTGTGAGGAAGCATGTGAAATGGATGCTATGTTTTAAAAAAGGTTAAGTCCTGCCCTCCCCTACGCTGGCGAATCGAGTCCAGCCAGCCCCTGAGTGAGTCTTGCTCGGTATTCTCAGGACCCTTTATGCCCTGCTCTCTCGCTCTCTCCGGAAACCTCCAGCCCTCCCATCTGGCCCAAGCTCAGGCCTGGTGAGTGTGGGGGTGAGCTTCTGCTCTCCCCTGTGCTGGCAGATCTAATCCAGACCAGCCCCTGAGTGAGTCCTTTACTGCATTCTCGGGACCCTTTCTACCCCGCTCTCTGGGGAAAGCTCCACCCCTCCTACCCACTCCAAGCCCAGATCCAGCTAGTGTGTGGGAGAGCTTCTGCGCCCCCTTGTGCCCCCTGGGCCAGGGCACAACAGAGGAGCACTACAGATTCACTGATGTGCCACAGGGGCACAGCAGGTTCACTTCCAAGGGCCGTGGCAGGAAGGAGCTTAACACAAGAGCTAGATTCAAGCCAGGAATAAATGGATAAACTCAAATTTAGTAAATCTGTACCGAAGTTTCAGTAGGTGCTAAGGTCATACCTGCACCAAAGTTCTACACCAAAGCTCAGAAGTCAGAGCATCACAAAATGGCAAGGAGAAGGAGCAAAATGTAATCTCACAACTCAAGTCCACCAAGAACAAGTGCAGAGGACACTAGCTCAGCTGAAATGTATGAATGAAAAGTGTCAGAAGTAAAGAAACAACAGCAAAAAGGTTTAGAGAACTCAGAGCAGAATTAATTTCTGGAACGACAAAAGAAATTTCTGAATTCATAGCATCTGAAGTAAAGAATCAAATGCAGAAGAAGAAGGAAGAAACCCAGTGCCCACCAAGAAGAAGTGCAGAGGACCCTCGCTCAGATGAAATGTGTGAATTAAAAGCATCAGAAATAAATAAGCAACAGCAGAAAGATATAGAGGAACTTAAAGCAGAATTAATTTCTGGAATAAAAAAAGAAATCTCTGAATTCATAGCATCTGAAGTAAAGAATCAAACACAGAAACACATGGAAAAAACCCAACCTGAAAAAAGCTCTGCAGTAAAAGAATTAATAGCTTCTTCTAAACAAGACATTGATAAAAAAAATAAACGAGATTAGAAAAATGATGGATTCCTTCAATGCACAATACAGGAAAGAAATAGATCACATGAAGCAGAGTCAAAGTGATATAGAGGATCTTAAAATCTCAACTACAAGCCTGCAAAATTGTTTGAGTGAAAGTGAAGTCAGAGTGTCAGATCTTGAAGACACTGGTGCGGCTAGTGAAAGGTAAGAAGAGATTTAAAAACAACGAGGATGCAGGAGAAAATAATTTATCACATACAAGATAATGCCAAGATGAACAACGTAAGACTAATAGGCATCAATGAAAAAAGAAGGACTCAATACAAATGATATAAAAAGAATATGGGCAAAATAGCAGAAAACTTCCCAAATATAAGGAAACAATCTAACATTCAGGTAACCAATGCATACAGAAAGCCAAGTAACTTCAGCCCAATTAAAAACACACCAAGACATATAACAGTCAAGATCCCAGAAATTCAGCATATGAATAACATACTGAAAACCATAGACAAAAGAAGCAGATTACATTCAAAGGAAAACCCATCAGAATTACGGGTGACTTTTCTTCACAAACCATGAAGGCAAGAAGAGCATGGAGCAGAATTCTTCAAATCCTCTATGAATGCAAATTCCAGCCCAGACTACTGTGCCCTGCAAAACTCTCTTTCAGGTTTGATGGAGAAGTGAAATACTTCCACGACAAAGAACAACTAAAGAATTTCATGATAACAAAGCCATCCCTATGCAGGCTACTGAAAGATGTTCTAGAGAGGGACCAAAAACAAAGTGAGCTTAAGGCCAGCCTGAACTGCATAGTGAGACCCTGTCTCAAAAAGACAAAAAAAAAAAAAAAAAAATGATCAGAACTCTACCAACAGCAACAGAAGGAACCCACTAAATACAGGAAACAATTAAACACAGGTCAAAAAAGACTAAGACTAAACAAGAGCAGGTAAATAATATGTCAATCACAAGTCAGCACATCTCAATTATAACAATCAATGTACATGGACTCAATTCACCAATTAAGAGAAGTAGACTGGCACAGTGGATTAACAAATGAAATTCAACAATATGCTGTATACAAGAAGCACACTTAAATCAAAAATAAATTCATAGGCTGAAAGTCAAAGGATTGGAAAAGAGTACTACACTCCCAGCACCTCAGAAAAAAGGAGTAGCAATCTTGTTCTCAGACAGTCTCAACTTCAAACCAAGAATGATCAAGCTAAATAAAGAAGACCACTATATACTGGTTAGGGGAAAAATTCAAGAAGAAGAGGTAACACTCTTAGAAATATGTATGCACCAAACATGGGAGCACCCATCTATATAAAACAAATCTTAATGGACACGAAAAATCTGATATCCAGTATCACAATCTTAACAAGAGACCTTAACATTCCCTTATCAGAAAAATATTTGTCAACCAGACAAAATATTAGCAAAGAAATAACGGAACTGAACAAGAGCTTGAAACAAATGGACCTGGTGGACATATACAGAGTGTTCCATTTAAACACAGCTGAATACACATTGTTTTCAGCTACACATGGGTCATTTTCTAAAATAGACCACATACTAGTCCATAGGTTATGCTTAAGTATATGCAAGAAAACAGAAATTTTACCATGCATATTATTTGACCAGTGCAATGAAACTGGAAGTAAACGACAAAAGAAACCAGAAAAACCCCATAAATACATGGAAATTAAACAACATCCTACTCAGCAATCAATGGGTCACAGATGAAATCAAACAAGAAATTAAACAATATCTACAACTCAATGAAAATTCAAGCCCAACTTGTCAGAATTTATGGGATGCAATGAAAGCAGTTCTCAGAGGGAAATCTATAGCTATGAACTCAAACATTAGGAAAACAGAATGGAAACAAATAAACACACTAATGCTGCACCTCCAACAACTACAAAAGGAAGAGAAAACCAAACACAGAGCCCAAAGATGGGAATAAATCATAAAAATCAGAGCAGAAATGAACTCATTTGAGATGAAGAAAACAGTTGAAAGAATTAATAAATCAAAAATCTAGTTTATTGAAAGATTAAATAAAACTGATAAACCTCTAGCTAACCTCTCAAAAACAGGAAAGAAAAAATTCAAATGCAAGCAATAATGAATGAAAAGGGTATAATCAACACACATTTAGTGGAAATTCAGATTATCAATAGCTACTTTAAGATTTTTTACCTTCACAGAATAGAAGACACAGATGAAATGGAAAGATTCCTAGAAAGGTACAAGTTACCAAAATTGAATCAAGAAGATATAACCACTCTCAATAGCCCAATAACTGCCAATGAAATTAGAGATGTAATAAAAAACCTACTGACAAAGAAAAGTCAAGGTCCTGATGGATTTACAGCTGAATTCCACAGGAAATTTATGGAAGATATATACCCTATACTCCTCAAACTGTTCAAAGAAATTGGTATGGAAGTAATCCTTCTAAAATCATTCCTGGAGACAAGTATTATACTTATACCAAAACCAGGGAAAGACACAACCAAAAAAGAGAACTATAGGCGAATCTCCCTCATGAACATAGATGCAAAAATCCTCAATAAAATCCTAGCAAATAAAATACAGCCATCATCAAGAAGATCATATACCATGAACAGATATGATTCATTCCAGTGATGCAAGGATTTGCATTTGAAAATCTATAAATGCAATACACTATGTCAACAGAGAGAAAACTAAAAACCACATGATCCTCTCAATTGATGCAGAAAAGGCTTTTGATAAAGTCCAACACTCATTCATATTCAAAGTCCTACAGAAAATTGGGATAGAAGGCCTCTACTTCAATCTGATAAAATCCATTTATGAAAACCCAATGGCAAACATAATTCTAAATGGGAAAAACCTGAAATCTTTTACTCTTAGATCTGGTAAAAGACAAAAATGGTCTCTATTACTCTTCCTATTCAATATAGTTCTGGAATCATTAGCTAGAGGCACGAGACAAGAGAGAGAAATGGAAATAGAATAGGTAAAGAAGTCAAATTATCATTATTTGCAGATGACACGATACTTTACTTGGAAGATCCAAGAAACTCCAACAAGAAGCTACTAGATCTGATACACAAATTCAGTATCATAGTAGTATACAAAGTCAATACTCAAAAGTCAGTAGCATTCCAAAGTCAATACTCAAAAGTCAATAACATTCCTCTACACAGATAACAAACACACTGAGAAGGAAATTATAGAAACAAGACCTTTTATAATAGCATCAAGGAAAATAAAATACCTTGGAATTCATCTAACTAAAGAAATCAAAGATCATATCAAGGAAAATTACAGTACTCTTAAAAAAGAGATAGTAGATTTCAGAAAATGTAAAGATATTCCCTGCTCCTGCATAGAAAGAACCAACGTCGTGAAGATGGCCATACTCCCAAACTTGCTGTACAAATTTAATGCAATCCCTATCAAACTACCACCAACATACCTCCCAGACATAGAGAAATCACTCCTACAATTTATTTGGAACAAATAAAGATGTAGAATAGTAAAGGCAATCCTGGCCAACAAAAACAAGGCAGGAGGCATTACAATCACTGATTTGAAATGATACACAGGGTACTGTGATAAAATCAGCATGGTACCGGCAATGAAATAGACCTGAAGATCAGTGGAATAGATTAGAAGATGCTGAAGCCTCTATGAACACACTCAGCCCCATAATGTTTGACAAAGGGGCCCAACATACTCACTGGAAGAATGGTAGCCTCTTTAGTGAATTGTGCTGGGAAACTGGCTCTCTACATGCTGAAAACAAAAAGTTGACCCAGATCTATCACCATGCACTAAACTAAAGTCAAAATGGATTAAAGATCTAAACATTCAAACAGAAACACTCAATTTCTTGGAAGAGAAAGTAGGAGCAACTCTTGAAGACAAAGAGTTCATGAACAAACATGTATTCATAGGGGAAACTCTTGAAAGAATGAACAACTGGGACCATCTCTTATTGAGAAGTTTTTGAACGTTAAACTTAATTACCAACAAAGTGAAAAGGCAAACCACAAATTTCAAAAATGTCTTAACTAATAAGCACTCAGACAAAGGTCTACTCTCTAGAATTTATAAAGAACTAAAATACACCAGGGCCTTTATATTTAAAGACCCAGTACAGAAGTGGGCATCCGAAATGAATATACACTTCTCAGAGGATGAAATTAAAGAAGTGAATAAATACATGAAGAAATGCTCCATATCACTAGCCTTCCATGAAGTGCAAATTAAAACAACACTGAAATACAACACTCACTCCAGAAAGAATGGCTATCATAAACAAATGAACCAACAACAAATATTGGAGAGGCTGTGGGGGAAATGAAACCCTTCTCCAGTGCTGGTGGGAATGTAGACTGGTGCAACTATTCTGGAAATCAGTGTGAAGACTCATTAAGAAATTGGTACTGGAAATTCCATTCAAGCCAGCTATCTCTTAATTGGGAATTTTCTGGAGGAACTGAAAACATCATATCATAGTGATATATATATATGCACCTACGTTTATAGCAGCACAATTTGTGATAGCCAAATCTTGGGAACAAGCAAGATGCTCATCATCTGAGGAATGGATGAAAAAGATTTGGTATTTTTGTCCAATGGAGTTTTACTCAGATATAAGGAATGATCCACTCAAAGCTTCATATTCAATTGGATACCACTGGAACATATACTCATAAGTGAAATAAACCAGACACAGAGATGTAAATATTGTATAGTCTCCCTAGTATAAGAACTCTAAAGAACAAATATAAACAGAAACATACAACACACTTGAAAGGAAAGCAAGAACTTGAAGACTAGACAACGAAGAGAGCAAGGAGAAGAGCTAGGAAACACAACAGAGGCAAAGCAATACAGTTATGTGTACAAGATGGGCAAGGCAATGATCCTCAGAATCTTCAGAAGATTTTTGAAATAGCAGTTAGTTGGAAGGATTCTCACCCTGACTTGTTATATATGCTGATACCTGTGAACTAAGCACCATAGCACTGAAGATGACAATTTGTAGTAGGAGGTTCACCCTTGGAGTGCCCGTCAGTCTGGTCTTTTGAATAGATGCTGCTTGTTATGCCATGCCAGCTGCTGCCAAGCTGTTTCTTGGGTGGATGTTTGTTTAAAAAGGAGGGGAGTGGTGAATGAAGGCAGGAGAGAGGGAAAGGAGTGATGCAGGACTGTTGTGCTACAATGTTGTATATGGTTATATTTCTAAACTTATGTGTAAACCTATATAATTGCTTATTCCTATTTTTAAAATGTATTTTAATTTTTTGTTCTAGATTTTGTAGCGAGTTAAAGTTTAACATATCAATACTTGATGAAAAATATTTGCTCTATATTAAGCCTAAGATGTTTGATATTCAGACAGATAGTGAGGTTAAGCTCAACAGCCTAGGCTGTATGGTAATAATAATAAGCTTCTCTTCTGCACGGTTAACTACCTAAGTTCGCAGATCAAAAATGAGAGAAAAGGAGGGCCACAAGGACAGCCAACATTTTGGTCCCAGCCTTCCAAGGTCAATTAAGACTCAGGACATATGAGAACCTGTACTGAAACATCATGCAACTCAGTTGTGTCCCAAATTTTCTGATCAAGGAGATTATAGGGCCAAAGAGGAAAGTGATCAAGGATGTAGAGTGTGCCTGAGGAGAGTCACTTGGAGAGAAAGCATTCTCTCAGGCTTTCACAGAAAGCAAATTGGTCAACCAATGACCGTGACTCATCCATATGGCTGACACAAAGGATCTATAAACTACAGTACAGGGTCTCAGGATAAATCCTGAGGGGATTTGACTAACCTTATTCAGATACAAAATCTACAATTGTTGTTACATAGGTCTTGCTCTATCTTGGTCTTAACTATCCAACAGAAAAGTATTAAACCGAAGTATAAGAAGTAAAACCATATTATTATGCTGAGCTGCAAAAGACTCAAATCAACAACTTCTGACACTGCCAGACATATGGAAAACCCAAAACTGGACTATTTGAGAATATTTTGCTGAATTCACATACCTATAATATTTAATTGGCAAAACTAAATAAAAAAGGGGATGCAAATGAATGACCATTTTGTATCTGTATTTTCAAAATAGTTAAGGTAGATATACAGCTATATTCTATTAATTCAATGAATAGAGGGACCTGTTCTAATAGTGTTTGTAAATAGAATATCATGTCTGCATCTTGTACAACAATTAACCACTAAGAAAACAATGTGCAATGTATTAATTATTGAAACTAATAATTTGATTTGAAACTGTCTCATTGCTATTTGTTTTCCAATAAAACTATGGAAAAAAACATTAAATTTGAGAGCAACAAAAATTTTTTGAAAATGGAGAATTTTTCAAATTACAAGATTTTCAGTACACATGTGACTATGTTTATACATGAGGCGTATATTCCCAGGAAATTTCATTTTAATAGTCATAAGTTCATCAATGATTTAGGATACTTATGTGTGATGAGTATATCAACAGCTACTAATAGAACTGTCTCATAGATTAAATAAAATAGCATACATAAACTGTCAAGAAAGAAAGAACTGGAAAAGTTTGAACTGCATGTTCTGATGCAAATTTCTGTAATCTAATATTTATGAAATGATTTGTTATTTAAGTGCCTCTGGTAGAAAATGCATAAAAGTGCATTTTTTATACCTATCAAGAAACTCACATATACCTTACAGATATGATTGTCTAATTTGCTTCATCTTGTTTTGTGGATCAGGTAGAATTATATCCTACTGGTCTTAAGAAAAGCATTTCTCATGACCAACTTTGGAACAATAAGAAAATTACAGAGCATGTGTGGTGTGTATTTGGTTATGGGCGTATGGACATCTGTGCTGGTATGTAAACTTATTCTTACCTCCTGTGACATCTCAGTTAATTTTAAAACACAGAGTATAGTGTATATAGAAATAGTCTCAGTGTAACATGACCAATTAAACTTATAGATTCAAATGAATATATGTAGCAAATACTTTGTAACACGATTTTCTACTACCTGAATGTTTATGAATGTTAACTCATTTTTCATTTTATAGAGAAGTGTGAAGTAGCTTCAGTTGTCATTGTCATTTTGTGGATGACAATTCTGAGGCACAGAAGTGCTTGAATAATTTATTTAAAGATAGAGGTAATGAGGGGTCATTTCACTCTAGTGTTCTTGTCACTAGAGTCCTTCTCTAGATTACAAACCAGTTTTCATTGAGTAGTCTACCTTGAAAACCAATAAAAAAAAATTAAATATGTTCCCTATTGTTGTGTTGTTATAAAGTTAAGAGCGAGCACTTTATGAAACTGTTTGAATTTCAAAGTAGTTGATAAGTTTTGGGACTTCATTTTCAGAGCCTAGTAGATAGTAAGTTTCTTTATAATGAGTTCCTTAATACTTTTCACTTTGCTTAGGTGATAGCTACCAGGAAATATTATGACCCTGTTTCCAAGACTGATCTTTCATTTAGCTTCGTAAATTGTTTGGTGTCAGCAGGATATAAATATAATCTTCAGGCTCTGGGGAAGCTGATACTCTGAATAAATTTTGAACAGTCTTTTAGAAAATAATGAACAACAGAAATGAGTTTTCTTTGGTATTTGTAGACAAGCACTGAAGGCAATGTCATCAACTAACACAGGTAAATAAGCTCAAAAGGCCTTTCAGCATCCCTGACAAGCTAAGGTAAGAAACATCCCTGGGCCTGAAGATCTTTGATGATTTGAGTTCTTTAGGTGTAATGATAGGTTAGCTAACAATCTCCTTTTCTGCTGCTGTTTTGTGTAGCTGGGAACTCTTACAACTGTCACCACACTCCTTAAGCAATTTGCAACCTTATCCTCAGCAAGTCAGGTCTAGTTCTCCTCAGCTAAGATATTGAGGCTGACTTTATTCTTTCAATGGAAAATTCACTGTTTTCGTTACCCTGGGAAAGTCAACAAAAAGTGACAGCAACACAATCTGGAAAGATCAGATGGCAGAAACATGCCTAAGTAGCTTGAAATTAAGCAATACCACAAAATAATGCATAAAAAACCATTCCGGTTAGGTTCCTATATCAGAAATTATCATGCAGAAAGACGTTCCAGTTTAAGACAAATGGACAATTCTATCTCTGAACTTTGCATGCAATCAGTGAAGTGTCTCCTCTGCCCATTAGGTCGGAAGAACATGGTCACAGTCACCCTCAGATCCCTGCCCATGTAACAGACATCCCATCCATTTTTATTTTCTTAAATCTTGCTAACTAAATTTTCCCACTTTTCTTTTTTCTTTATCACTTTTCTTGGCAATGGTTCATTTCTTGTAACATACAAGCATATTTCTTTTACATCAAAAAGAAAATCTCTGACTTGCTCTTGTACACTCCTTAGCTACTTCTCTTTTCTTTTCACTTATGCTTGTGAAAAGATTGTCAGTATTTTCTGACATGCTTTGTCTCTTCCCTTTGACTTTTTTTTTTTTTTTAATGCATTTAGTCCTGGGTCTACAAGGTCTCACTATGTATATCTGACTCATAGTGATTCTCCTGTTTTCAGCCTTCCAGATTATAGGCAGGTGCCACCAGGCCCAGTATCAATTGCAGTCTCAGTATGCCCTGGTGGTGGGACCATCACGGCATGCCAAGGATCGAACCCCGGCCGATGTGCTCTACCTAAGCAGGCATTTTAGTTCACTGAGCTATCTGGCTGGCCCTCCCATCGATTCTTGGTTCCCCTACCATCTTGAGTTTCTTCTGAAGTCTTCAATAAAACACCTCAATACCAGATCCTATTCATTTTCAAAGATTTTTCATATAGAAGAATTCTTATTTCTGAATATAAACCCTCCTCTGTTTCTTTTGTTTCTAAGACATCTGTCCTTAAGAGAGCAGAAAGATACTGTACAGATCTCTTCTCACATCCACATTCTTTATTTCCATTCTCTGCTAGTGGAAAAACAATTTCTTCTTCTCCCAAGCTAGAAGTCTGCACTTCACGTCCAATTGTTTCTTCACTGCCATCCCTAAACCCACTCATATCTTAAAGACGTGATGGTTGAAAGATTACTTCAATTATTTTCCATTCTATGTGATGTCATTGATGTTTAGACTATGAATTAGTTTCTTATACTGGATCAAATTACACACTCTTCAAATTTACATCTACTTGAAACCTCAGTATGTGGATTTGTGTGAAAACAGGGTCTGCAGATATAATCAAGATGAAATCACTTTGGATTTTGGAGCCAGCGTTAGATTCTGGTGTGCCTATAAAAGGAGAGGACACCCAGAGAGGAGAAGGTCATCAGAAGACAGAGATGAAGTGTGGTGTGATATCACTCAGCCCAACGTGTGTGTGTGGCCACAGCAGAGAAGAAAGCAAGAAAAGATCTTCCCCCGGGGCCATCAGCCATAACCAGTGCTGGTGAAACCTTGATTTCAAATTCGCAGCCTCAAGGAAGGGGAGAGAATATCTGCTCTCCTAAGCCACTCAGCTGGTGTTGCTTACTTCACCAACCCCGGAAAACAAATAAGTTCACTAAGTATTACTGTAAATTCTTCCTATCACTGTTATTTTGAGGACTGCTTTGATAATCAGTTGAGAGTTATAGAATGTGCCTAAGAGAAAATACATAATCTGCACACAGGTTTCATGTATACTTTCTACAATTCCTGGAAACTCCAAGGCTTCTCTACAAATTCATGTACTTTCCATGCAGCTGATTAATAACAATGTTCTTACAGTATCTAGAGATATGATTCTGTTATATAAAATACATATGCTGTGATATATATATGAGATATAATTTCATATATATATATATATGAAGGATAAATAGGAAGTAGCGAAAACTCAAATCCTTTCCCAAAATGAAAATTCCATTTAAAAATATTTCAATACATATGCTATTCAGTTTCATTTATTCTACAAGTGTATCTCAGTTCCTTGAAAAGAATGTTTTGTCTTATCTGATTCTTTTTTGATAAATGTCTATTTGGCTTATTCCTTACACTCTGAGTAACTAGTTTGAAGATAATGATTCCACTAATATTAACACCATTCTGCACACTAACGCCTGCACATTGTTACATGCAGGGGCTCTGCTGCTGAGCCCTGCTGTATGACATTTCAAACAAATGTCCTTTCTGGAGCACACAGAGCCTCTGAGTCTGCCACAGGCCGGCCGCTGCCTGGGCTCTTTTACTTTTGTCTGTATCTGGCCATCTAATGAGTTCTCATTCTTATCACTCAGTCATGCACCAAATGACCTCACTAATAAAATACTGAAATATTTGTGTCATGTTTGTGAAACAAAAGGTTCCTTAGCTCCAATGTAAGAAAATATAAGGATAATGTTGTGATATCTTGTTTTACATTTCTCTGACCATCCACTATATTTTTAATTTCCCAAAGAAAAATATCATACTTAGAGTATATATAGCGTAGTATTAAATATATAGTTAAATTAATATTCATTCCAATTCATATGTTCTGGAATCCTATAGAGCATGGACTTTTTGTTAGTATTCAAACGCTTGAACTTTGTGTATATCAGTTTTCTCCTTGTAACTGATTTAAAATGTGTGTTTAAGGGGGCCGGAAGATAGCTCAGAGGACTAAAGTGGCTGCACAGGCAAGCAAGCATAGGCAAGGGCAGGAACTGGGGTTCCATTACTGGCACCACAAGCTGCAAGAGCTCCACTGGGTAGGCTGAGCTGGCCAGAGAGTCAGTGTGTGGTGACGCACACCTATAATCCCAGTACAGGGGAGGCTGAAAGCAGGAGGATCACTATGAGTCACTACAAGTCTGAGCTGCATAGTGAAACCCTGCAACAAGCAAATACATTAAAACAAAAGTATGCTCACATCAAAAGGTAATTGTTCTTAATAGTTGACTAATACTCCATTATATAGAAATACCACATCTTTTTCCACCATTCCTCATGTGATAGACATCTTGGTTGTTTCCAAGATTTTGCTATTACACATTGTGCTGCTATAAACATAGGTACACATATATCTCTATGATACAATGTTTCCAGATCCTTTGGGAAAATTCCCAGTAGGGGGATAGCCAGCTTGAATGGGATTTCTAGTCCTACTCTTTTGAGGAGTCTCCACACTGACCTCCACAATGGTTGTACCAGTCTACATTCCCACCAGCAGTGGAGAAGTGTTCCCTTTTCCCCACAACCTCTCCAACATTTGTTGTTGGTTGATTTCCTTATGATAGCCA